>CM073779.1:11465788-11533460 GCA_037158775.1 Hetaerina titia
GTAATGGGAGCCTTGCCTCAAGAGATCCGTGATATTTAAAAATAATCACAGGACTCACTGGACAATGACGAAGTCGGATCGAATTTATTGGAATGTGAGGAGTAAATTATACATGCTAAATGAAATGCGAACGTGTGTATGTGAAGTTTTGAAAATTTGCTTTTTGATAAGCTTTTTTCTTTTGTGTTTATCTCTAGGCGTTGCAAGTGTGAACATAGTGTAAATTATATAGTTAAATATGTCCATGATATCGGACATAGGTATATAGGTATCGAAAATACCACATTGTCCTTTCTTTTAAGTTAGTACCGTTGAATGATGTGAAGCTATTGAATTTTCTTAGATTTCTTTTTATATTTGTATTTAAAGCTGTATGTGAAGGTAAACACTAAGTGTTTCAAATTCAAGCTCTAGCATATTTAATCCAATTGGTTAATCAGACACCATATATGTGATTGAGATTCTTGTGACCAACACTAATTATTAGCGTTTTAGATAAACAGGTCGCAATTCTGTAGTGCCATTTGATAAAGGTGTTTCTAAAATCGGACTGAGCGAATCGAAAAGTCGAATAGTAGACATTTTTGCTTAATTGAGAGAAAAATGTGACTTAAGGCCTTGGAGTTAATTATGCTGGCCACTGCGTCCCACCAACGGTTGTGACTGCATTAGTGCATTATGATAATTTTCTCGGTATCCTCGATGAAACAATACCGATAGTCCACATAGTTCGCGTTCCGCAGTGTTGAGGACCAATTTGGAAGGGGAGAGATGGCTTTTCAAGGAGTTGAAGGAAGTGGAGAGGACCTTATTAATGAGGTCGTGGGAGATAGGAAAGGATGAATGTTTAGAGTGCGAAATATTTTCAACGCTTAGCAACATTACTAGGCTTCTTTGATGCACTAACGGTCTCAATGTAGATTTTTTTTATGAGTAGAAAAGTGATAAATGTTGTTTATGAGTACCGGAAACTTAAAAATTCCACTTTTAGGCGTGCCTTGCCCGGCAATCTAAATAGGAAGTTTTTTATATTTTTCTTATAAAATAACTGATTTGTTTATTGTAATTACCCATTACCACGTGATGCTTTATCATTGACTGACCTCGAGTAATCCCTGTGATGTCTTCCCACAGTGGGGCCTTCTCCGAGGTGCGTCTCGCCGAGAGCAAGGAGAACCCCGGGCAAATGTTTGCGGTGAAAATAATCGACAAGAAGGCTTTGAAAGGGAAGGAGGACTCGCTGGAGAACGAAATCAAGGTGCTGAGGAGGTGAGTTAAGCCCGCCTACCCATACAACCCATGTAGCCCACCCACCCGCTGCGGTCACCCACCACGGCACCCGGCCTCCAGCCCTCGGCGACCGCCTCCACTCGCGCCCGCCCGCCACTGGCACTCGCTCCCCACCCTCTCTCCGCCCTGGGACTGGAATAGTTGCCATATGGACCAGTCCCGGGGGTGTTGCTGCGCTCAGCCGGCCAACTTTGGCCACTTGTCAGCCGGAGGAAAATCGTGATCCGCTCCCGGTCGTCAGTGGAACTTACATCGCGCTTAATTACATTGTGACAATGAGAGATCACCAATTTCCCCCCTTTTTTAAACCACATTCGAACTGAATTTCAAGCATTTTCAAGCTGATGGACTGCTCTCAAAGACTTAGATTAACACATGCATTTCTCTTTCCATTAATTCACTACTATTACGGGGTCTCGCCTTACGCTATCACCGTAATTGTAATTTATGACGGAGCTCCTTTGCTGTGATTTTACCTTTACAAGATGAGCTCGGTAATATCCTATTCACTGACGATAACAGTCTCTTTGTTTCCTTTGTTAAAACATCGGTAATCTGCTCTGTCCGGTAGATGGTGTTATTTTCGATATTTGAAATGTACACAACATGACTGATTAGAAATGCTTTCATTTCTCTGAATGGGAAAAAATATATTTTGTCCCTTCATTTTATTTCATTATTGTGTTTTTCTTTATTATTTCTTAAATTATGTAGTAAAAATCATATGAAAATGAACCTCCAGCTCCAGAACCTCTTATGAAAGAGTGTTTTTTTAATTGTTGCATATTACGTTTCTTCTTACGTATTTGTATCCTTGCTCGTTTTAGTATTTTATTTTGTTTCATAATTTGCAATTATATGCGTGTGTTTGTGTGTGTGTGTGTGTGTAAATAAAATTTGTGTTAAAGTCTCACGAATGTTAATAATAATATACACCAAGATAGCACTAGTGAACAAAAGTAAAAACACAGAAAAACATAAAAAAGAAACGTATTACGTATTCCTGGTGGCGATTGACCTTTCCAAAGGAAGAGAACTCATTTTTCATGGTTCTTTCTCTCCCCTGAAAAGGTGGTATCGCTACCGTAAATTTGGAAACGTGTGTTTCTGTGTTTTTGTTCGCAAGGGCTATCTTGGTGTACATATATATCTTGTCCCTTAACTGATCGTATAATAAATAAATAAATATATATAGATAATACGATTAGTTAGAGAACATAATCGCTTGTGTCCCTGCAGGGAAACATTTGATAGTGATGGGGGATTGGAATGCGACGATAGGCGAAGGGAGTGATGATGATGAGGTGAGGGACTACGGTTTAGGCACGAGGAATGACCGCGGGGAGAAAGCAATTGAGTTCTGTAGAAGACAGGGGTTGGTCATCACCAACACATGGTTTCGACACCATAAAACGTATTAATTTAAAGTACCATGTGACTCGGAAAGGTATCAGTTAGATAATATGGTTAGGCAATGTTTGATGCGTGGTAACAATAATTAAAGGAAGCACTGTGGACGGAGGTATGTTTGGGAACAGTTATAGGGGGCATCGCGGAAGAAAGTTTGCAAGTGGGACACTGGTTGAGAGTTGACATACGTATGTGGTGCACTGGTCATCAGAGGAGGAGTTTTCAGAGTAATTCGTAGGTTCTATTGCGGGATGTGAACGAGGAATTACCGTGGGATGGAAGATAATTGGCAAGTTGAGAGGGGGTGTAAGGAGTGGTATATATGGGGCGCATTTTACTCATGGTTCTTCGAGGTTGGTCCCAGAAGTATCCGACCCAGCAAAGAAACCGCAAAAATTTTGAAAAAAATATATTTATTTTCAACATAGTCTCCTTTCAGCTCTGTACACTTTTCCCAGTGATGTTCAATATTTTCGATACCGTTTTTATTATAAGAACTGTCATGCTCCTCAAAATAGCCATTAACTGCCGGCATCACTTATTCACGGTTGGAAAATATTTAACCACCTCGTATTGAGGGGTATCCGTGTGGATTTGTTGATGGCGGAAGATTTGGATAAGGGCTTTTTGGACGTAATATGCCAGATAAATTGGATATTATTTTAAAATTGACGAAGGGGCTCTTAGGTAATTAATACGTACCATTCTCTTGAAGAAAGATGACTTTCTTCCTTGCCAAACTTGGTCTTTTTTCGTGTATCTTTTGGTGCAGTTGTTCCAGGAGGTTAGTGTAGTATTTTCCTGTAATTGTTTGACCAGTGGGAAGAAAATCTATCAGCAGATTCCCTTTCGTATCGTGGAAAACTGAAGCTATCACCTCTGCGGCCAACCGTATTGCCTCTGCTTTCTCTGTTGGTAGTGAATCAACATGCTTCGACTGCTTTTTCTACTGTTTTGCTTCTGGGGTATAGTAGGGGACCCGGGTTTCATCTGTGGTCACAAACCGGCGCAGAAAATCGAATCGGTTGCTCTTAAAACGGGTCACATATGTTCGGAAATGCCCATTCTCATGCGTTTGTGATCATTGGTTGGTGCTAAGAACGGGATGTGGGAGGTTTGGCAATCACACAACCTATAGCTATTGCTAAGTTTATTCTTATTTTCGTATAACTACGAATTCAAGTCTCCATTGAGATTATGAGAAGTTATTGAGGAGTCATAAAGTGCTAATTTGAGAATACGGTATTTACGATTTAGGACTGTATCTAAGTATGCGTTATGTTAAAGTTTCGTGTTTGCTTTGTTAGGTAAGAAATACGTGCGTCGTTCAATAAGTCCTTAAGAAAAAATATAAAAACAAATAATTTGAGATAGATCTTTTTATTTTTTAGAATAATTTCCTCTTAGCTCGATGCGTTTCTGCGTTTTTTCCAGCGTTCCTCCGACTTTTTGAAGCCGGCCAAAAAGTAGGGTTTCGGAAAATCCTCAAAATAGGCATCTGGGCTGGCGATGACTTCCTCGCTCAGCGTGAATCCTTCTCCGCCGAGCCATTGTTTCTAAGTTTGGAGATCAATAAAAGTTGGGATGCTGGTGAACAAGGACCACCTCGTAACTGCCGAGTGACGTCTCATCGAAGAAATCTTTGATTTTTCCCTGAGTTTCGGCCTTGAAATATTATTTCACTTCCCTGTTCGTCAGATCGTCGAGCAAACTGAAATTTTTCCTCCCTAGTCTCTCTTCGGGATGACTGCGGTTATTTCCTTTGTCGGTTGGTTATATCCATTAATGCATCGTTCTTCCGGAGTTATTTTATTGCCTATTTTTCTGCCTGTGTCGTATTTGGTTTTAGTGGTCTAGCTTTTCGTGGGTGCTATCAGTTAGTACAAGCATTGTATCGGCATAGGTTTTTGTCGGTTTCTGGCCCTGCACACCATTGCACTCATAAACCCTGAATACGTCAACAGTAATCATGGCACAAAATATACTTAGGCCGCTTACTACAAGTTACAACAGCTCATTCTCTAGCTCTTCGTACTTTCTACTTCACTACGTATAATGCAATACATTCTATAACTCCAACAGATTCAAGCGAGATGTAGTGGAAGTTCGTCATTATGAGAAAAACGAAATTTGCACTTTTCCACAGATTTATTTGTAACGCACAACGCGTTTCAGTTCATCGAACCATCTTCAGGCACTTGTGCAGGTATTTGGTCTTGTACTGGAAGATGGTTTGATGAACTGAAACGCGTTGTACGTTACAAATAAATTTGTGGAAAAGTGCAAATTTTGTTTTTCTCATAATTCTATACCTCCCTCCATCTCGCTTTCCCATAATTCTCCTCTCTATTACCTCTTTCTCGCTTCCCATCACCTCTCAATATCTTCTATATCCACTCGTCTCTTTGAATTTCTTGTACCAACTGTCTCTCTTTCCGTATCACGACTATAACCTCATCTTTAATTTTGCTATCCGTCCATTTTATTTTTTATATTTATTTCTGCAGCCGAATCTCGAAAGCCTCCAAGTTACGCTTATCCCCTTACCTCAACCAGGTTTCCGAAGGTAAAAACTACTCTTCGCATTTAAGGTGATGGTAGTTATTTTATTTCTTTACATAAAACTCCTGTCAAAATTTCCTCTTTGTAAACCCCGTACGCTAGACGCAATTTTTATTTTCATCTCCCCGCTACTTTGCTCATCATCCCTTAAAGCCCTTCCGAAGCAGCTCTACTGGTCTGCCTGTTCCAATTTACGTCCAATAGCTTTTATCTATGTCTGAGTCTTCCTACTTTTCGAGAAACTTTGTTTTTTTATGATTAATTCTTATCCCATTCCTATCTCACTGATTTTCTTACACGCTCATCGATCATTGTAACCTCTTGGGTAACTGGCTCACCGCTTACTTTCACTCCTGCCCCCCATCCTCACCCTGCCTCCCTTGCCATCACCCCTGTGTATATTTTGAAGAGTACAGGTTCAGGTTGGAGATGAATGACCTCTCCCTCCACTCGACTCCTCTCCTCTGCATTACACTAGTTAATTCTACCCAATTAACTGTCTCGACCATCTTCCTGAAAACTACGATACATACGAATACTTCCTGATCGTGTCCTACTATATATTTCTCTTCAATAGTGACCTCAGTTCTATTATGGCATGACTCAAGTATTGGTGGCATGCCTCTCCCCTTCCTGCACCCGAACTAAGCATCCCCTAAGCAATCATTTGCTCTGCTCTCCACCCTTTTGTTAATGATCTTGAGAACCACTTTAGCTAAGTACGAAATCAAACTAATTTTTACGTAGTCCTAACATATTTCTGCGATCCACTTTTTGGAGTCGGAGCTAACACCGATCTGAAGAAGTTTTCCGACCAAACTATTCTTTCAAAATGCTACAAATTAGTCCATAAAATCTCTTTCTCCAATAATTTTCAGCCCATTAGTCATTTTCTCTACAAAATCCTTGTTTCTCAGTCACTACTTGTCTCTCAATCAGCAATTGTCTGGAAATGGCATAGCTTCTCCGCCTAAATTATAAAGACCATATTTTCCTTCCATAAACTAAATTTACTTTCCCTAAACCACTACTTCGTTAGCACTTTTTTTGACCATGCCACGCCTTAATGTGTCAAAGATTTTATTGCCGCCTCTGGGATATTATTATTAGGTAATCTACCGGTTAAGGTAGGTTTTTTATATCTCTGGGATATTATTCTCTAAAATTCTAGGTGGTTTTTTTTCTAAATTTGTGGATAGGTGAGAAAGGCAACGTGTTTTTCTAATTACCTTTCCCATCCCCAACTATTCCAAATACCCCCATTTAGACTTGTTCACTCCATATCGGAAATCACTACCCTTCCCTAACCAAGATTTACTTGGGGCCATTGACTTGCACATAATAGAATTGAAGGTCTTGCTTAAAAGAAAATCATGGTGAAACTTGTTTACATCAGTAGATATTAATGCTATTTATTATTTACTGTGCAGTCATAGCTTATGAACAATTATGCTGAGTTTCATATTTGAATTCCCTATATTGTATGAATCAATCGTGAATCGTGGGAATCGTGAAGAAGCAATCCAATGTGGAACGAGATATATTACCAGAAAACATTCAATGGCGTGCGATGATTCAAATGATTCATACCAGAAGCCGCTTGTGTCACCAACTGGATTCTAGCTCCATCAATGTATTAGTGTTCAACAATCCCTCCCCGAATGTAGTTCCGTAATGAGGTATCGTGCGTGCCGCCCAAGTTTGAACGAGAGCGAGCATTGGGATCGAGGGCTTTCCTCTCCATCGCCGCTTACGCAACACTCCCCCCTCCCGCCCGGCGAGGGCGTATTCATGGGGTCAGCGGCCCCCCCTCCCTGCGCCTCGGGCTCCCCTCTTCAATCTACGACTACCGCTCGCCCCAATACCCTTCCCGAGGCCGTGCCGCCACATTTGACTCTATCTATGGACCGTTTTATCGAAAAATTACAAAACTTGGAAACCACAGAGAGATCGTGAGGTAAATTATTAAGGCACCACCGGTGCGAAACCACGGCCACACCCGCGCACACGTGCTTCGAGAGAGTGGATGAGGCGGGCACCGCCATCTGGCCGATAAGGGCACGCCCCCTAAATTCCACGAGTGGCCCCTCGGGAAATGGGTCATCGGCCGGCGACCACGGCCACTCCGATCGATGAACTTGGGAGTAGGGACTTCGACGCCCCATTGGAGACGGGAGATTATTTATTTTCGACGTGTTTCATCACACTGTAGCATCTTCAAGCAAACTACAGCACCACTAAAGATGCCGCAGTTTATTGAAACTTGTAAAGAAATACCATGGTCTCTCTTACGCAGTGGAATGTTCTAGTCTTCGTTGATGGGTTTTCATAAAGTCTCGTCGTCGGCCATCAACTGCGACGCATTACCCGACAGAAGAGAAATCGCTTCTCTGGAGAGGGTGGGGGGAGGGATTTCGCCCCACCACGCGCCCAAAAACAGCCTCCCCCCATTCACGGGCCGAGGGGGACGCTAAAGCGTTCTTTGCCAACGAAATTCCCTCCGCTGGCCATGAGTGCGCAGGGGATCTAAATCGAAGGTGAAACTATTCGGCATTTCAATCACGTGAATTTTTCAATCGATACAGCGATCTCAATGCCACAGTTTTCAAGAATCGTGAGACTAATTTGTTCTCCTGGTGGCATTTTTCCTTGCAGATCGACTACCATTCATTTTTGGCATTCACTTTTTAAGATTAGCAAGCTCTCCGCGGAAGGCCTCCGATGGTTCATAGCAATGGGGGCGCCAGTTCTCGTACCACGTAATTCTTCCATCGACTTCCCGCCAGTCTGGCCCCGACGACCGAGGGACAAAGGCACAGGCCGTCCCGGGCGTCGCGCGCGACAACTTCTATTGAAGACAATCCTCAGCTTTATCTCCGGAACCGGCGTGAAAATTTGCAATCCCGTTCTTCAATTCCATTCAAAAGTTTAGATCTCTCAAGGGAAGGTTGAAATTGGTGCACTTTTCCTTTCACCATTCCATATCCTCGCACTTAAAAGCCAAACATATTGAAATTCAAATGAATGCAACATACATTTATCCTTTACTACAAATATAATAATTAATCAATCGAAACTATCAAATGTAATCTCTATCCTGAAAATTCATAAGCAAATTGGTATGAATTTGTAATCATTCCGGGAAAAAGTCAGAAATATGGATTAAGGAAACTGAAGCATTTATAGGATAATAATATGTTCTATGATCATCAGACAGATTTTACGAAAAATATCATTACAGAAAGTGCAATACAATAAATTTTTTCTCGTTGAAGAAAGGAGTTAATTATCAGGAAATTTGTGATAAATGTGATATTAGAACTCAAAAGGCAATACGAAACTGTTGAGTGACATTTTGGCCAAAATTGCATTATTGCCGATTAAGAGTCGTTATGTAGTGGTTCAGGACTATATGGACGGAGTTCAAGTCACAAAAATAAATTGAAGCAAATCACGAAGGAGAATCACTATAGGTATCTTCCAAGGAAGTATGTTGGTAGCACATTTATTTACATGTAAAATTTGCATTATTAACAAATGTTTTTTTGGTCATCTAAAATTTGCTGAATGGATGAATTCATCGATATGGTGGTAGCTGATTCATTGGTGTGTGTATCTGATTTGACCATTAATAACACGCTAAATACATAACTAAAGGAGTTGAATTAATGGTTCTAAATGAAAAAGTAAAAACGGAATCCTAAAAAACCTGCTGCATTGCTGATACAAGATCAAATAAAAAGCAAAAAGAGGTGTTAAGAATCGTCCAGAAAGGACAGCACTAGACGGTAAATTATTAGAATACCGATTGGAAGTAAAATCCCTCGACGTGTTAGTTAATTACTAATCAAGTTGAAAACCATATCAATTAGGCGAGTAAAATTATTAAAAATGTTGCAATGTTAATGTTTATCAATGTGGGCTAGGCTGGTGGTAAACGTATCAATAATAGCCCCTTGCTTTTATTACTGGCTAATGTCCCTTTCACAAAGGCAAGGAAAACGACCCAAAAACTGCCTCAATTACAATCGTGGGATGCGGGGAATATGATGAAACACAGTAATCGATCCGAAGGTTGGTTTAATTGATTAGGGTGGAGATCACCTAATACTACGCCTGAATGTTCTTTAAAATCGAGATTGCGTTGAGCAAGTGTTCCTAGACGGTATATGATAAAATAACATCTTTGAGAAGAAGGCTAGTGTCATGGAAATGTACAGCGATCGATCACTGCGATTCACAGCTGACGTTCGCCGCACCTTATTGCCCAGTTTCACCTTATCTCCCGGTTCGTAACGTTTGCCTCACTTGATGCATCTCTCTGGCCGAAGGCGTGCGCCGTCTGCATCTACTAATGATCGAGCACAGATCTACCAACCAGTGATGGAACTGTGACGTCTGCGATTCAAAATATCGCCAGCCTCCTTCCGTCATCTGAACTTCCCCTTCGATTCCTCTCCCCTCGCGTTCCAATCCGCGTGTCGATACACCCGATGCATTAGACGGAGAGAAAGCGGAGAACGGAAATCGAATATTTGTGGTGAGCAATTGACCGACGCATGAGCAGGAGACCAGATACGAGCCACACGAAACATGCCTGGTCTTTGGTTCACTTCCTTGGCGTTTTCTGCCATAGGGCGAGGCAAACATTTGCGTTTAGCCAAATCTAATGTGCCTTTGTGCTTGCTCATTGGGATGATATCTCTGCACTCGGCCAAGGTTTTCCATGCGAAAGAGCTGCCGTCATAGGGGCACTTTTAAAACACATCTTGTAAGTCAAATTTTAGAAATGTCCAAAGGAATACTTCCAAAGTTTCCTTAATAAACTTACATTCATAAACGGTCTCTCTAACATCTACCTTTTTCCACACAATACACCGCAAGTCGCCCCAAGGTAGCGAGGTGTTAAAATAACAGCTCTTACATGCATTTTTCGGTGTGTACTAGCCCATGTACAAAAACACTCATGCACTTGCACACACACACACACACACACATTTCTGTAAGGGCACTTTCCCGATTGTTTTGAAAAGTGGAAGAGAACCTGGGATAAGTGTATGAGGGCCCAAGGGGAGTACTTAGAAGGGAACTAAGGCCTCATTATTCTTGGTAGGCTATTTTTCTCAAAATATTGCATTTCTGGATACTTTCTGGAAAGATCTCGTCTCTATTTGTATTTTTGTGTATATATATATTATTATTAGGTAATCTACCGGTTAAGGTAGGTTTTTGGATGGACACAACTATCAAATAAACATTTTGAGACTCCCCACCTAGCAAACTAATCTATATCAGGTCCCTCTTCATCTCGGTGTACTTCTTTCCTCCTTTCATCCCGTCCAACATCCCTATCCTGTTCCTACCCGTACCTCCCTTGCCCAACATTCCCCCTCTACTACCCTCTTCAACATTCCACTACCGCTCAATACGCCTTTCATCCATTTTTCCTGCCTCCATAGGATTTCTCTCAACAAACCCCTCTCCTCCCCCACCATTTCTAGTACTTCCTCATTTGTTTTCCTTTCGGTCCGTTTCACCTTCTCCATTCTTCTCCACACCCACATTTCAAAACCCTCCAATCTACGTCTATCCTCCTGCTTCAGCGACCACGTTTCCGCGCCGTACATAGCTACGGTCCATATCAGAGTTTTTACGAGTCTTGTCTTAACATCCCTACTCAACGTCCCCGTCATCAACTCCCTCCTTGAGAAAGCCTCCTTGCCTAGCGCAATTCTTCTCCTTACGTCCCTACCACTTTGACCGTGTTAATCCAAAACACTTCCGAGATATGTAAACTGTTCTACCTGCTCTATTTTTTCCCCGCCTATTTTAATATTTAGTTTAGCCTTTTTCTTTCTGGAAAATCACATAACCTTTCTTTTATTAATATTGATTCTCATCCCATAGTTATCGCACTGAACCTCCAATTCACTCAACAATGCTTGCAACCCCTTGACTGACTGAGATCCTAATGCTTGGTCATCAGCAAACCTAACCGATTTTACGAATTCCCTCCGACTTTCATTCCTACCTCCAGTTCTTCCCATCCTCTTTAATCATTTCCTCTACATATACGTTGAACAGTACCGGTGACAATGGGCAACCCTGTCTTACACCTCTTCCTAACACTGCCCATCCGGACTCTCCGTTCCGCACTCGCACCTGAGCAGTCTGAGACATGTACAGGTTGCAGATCAGTCTCCTATCCCTCCAATCCATTCCTATTTTCTGCAATACACGCATTAATTTTTCCCAATTCACTCTATCGAACGCTTTTTCGAAATCTACAAAACAGGCAAAAACGTCCTGCTTGTATTCTATATTCCTCTCGACTAGTGATCTCATTACTGCAATGGCATCACGCGTACCTCTTCCTTTCCTGAACCCAAACTGATCATCCCCTAAGTAATCATTTGCCTTACTCTCTATCCTTTTGTTGATGATCCTGAGAATAACTTTAGCTGCGTGGGATATCAAACTTATTGTTCTGTAATCCTCACATGACGAAGCCTTTGCCTTTTTTGGAATAGGAACTAGCACCGATCTCACAAAATCTTCCGGCCAGATTCCTTCCTCATAGATACTACGAATCAGTCCATATATGGCCTTCTTCCCACCTTTCCCTAACCATTTCAACATTTCTACAGGAATATTGTCCACCCCCACAGCCTTATTTGCTTTCATCTCCTTTAATGCCCTTTCTACCCATTTAATGCCCATACAGCACACTGTATGGTAAAGAACTTAGGCCGACAAGGTTAGGCATAGAAAAGGAACATGACTTAGAAGAAGATAACTTAGGTCCAGGCATACTCGACGATGAAATAGAAAGGGCATTAAAGGAGATGAAAGCAAATAAGGCTGTGGGGGTGGACAATATTCCTCTAGAAATGTTTAAATGGTTAGGGAAAGGTGGGAAGAAGGCCATACATGGACTGATTCGTAGTATCTATGAGGAAGGAATCTGGCCGGAAGATTTTGTGAGATCGGTGTTAGTTCCTTTTCCGAAAAAGGCAAAGGCTTCGTCATGTGAGGATTACAGAACAATAAGTTTGATATCCCACGCAGCTAAAGTTATTCTCAGGATCATCAACAAAAGGATAGAGAGTAAGGCAAATGATTACGTAGGGGATGATCAGTTTGGGTTCAGGAAAGGAAGAGGTACGCGTGATGCCATTGCAGTAATGAGATCACTAGTCGAGAGGAATATAGAATACAATCAGGACGTTTTTGCCTGTTTTGTAGATTTCGAAAAAGCGTTCGATAGACTGAATTGGGAAAAATTAATGCGTGTATTGCAGAAAATAGGAATGGATTGGAGGGACAGGAGACTGATCCGCAACCTGTACATGTCTCAGACTGCTCAGGTGCGATTGGGGAACGGAGAGTCCGGATGGGCAGGGTTAGGAAGAGGTGTAAGGCAGGGTTGCCCATTGTCACCGGTACTGTTCAACGTATATGTAGAGGAACTGATTAAAGAGGCATGGGAAGAACTGGAGGTAGGAATGAAAGTCGGAGGGGAATTCGTAAAATCGGTTAGGTTTGCTGATGGCCAAGCATTAGTTGCTCAGTCAGCCAAGGGGTTGCAAGCATTGTTGAGTGAATTGGAGGTTCAGTGCGATAAATATGGGATGAGAATAAATATTAATAAAACAAAGGTTATGCGATTTTCCAGAAAGAAAAAGGCTAAGCTAAATATTAAAATAGGCGGGGAAAAAATAGAGCAGGTAGAACAGTTTACATATCTCGGAAGTGTTTTGGACCAATACGGTCAAATTGGTAGGGACGTAAGAAGAAGAATTGCGCTAGGCAAGGAGGCTTTCTCAAGGAGGAGGGAGTTGATGACGGGGACGTTGAGTAGGTATGTTAAGACAAGACTCGTAAAAACTCTGATATTGAGCGTAGCTATGTATGTCGCTGAAGCAGGAGGATGGACGTAGATTGGAGGCTTTTGAAATGTGGGTGTGGAGAAGAATGGAGAAGGTGAAGTGGACCGAAAAGAAAACAAATTAGGAAGTACTAGAAATGGTGGGGGAGGAGAGGGGTTTGTTGAGAGATATCCTATGGAGGCAGGAAAATTGATGAAAGACGTATTGAACGGTAGTGGAATGTTGAAGAGGGTAATAGAGGGGAGAATTTTGGGCAAGCGATGTAAGGGTAGGAACAGGATAGGGATGTTGGACCGGATGAAGGGAGGAAAGAAGTACACCGAGATGAAGAGGGACCTGATATAGATTAGTTTGCTAGGTGGGGAGTCAGAAAATGTTTATTTGATAGTTTTGTCCATCCAAAAACCTACCTTAACCGGTAGATTACCTAATAATAATATATGTATATATATATATATATATATATATATATATATATATATATATATATATATATATATACATATGTACTATATGTATATATACATACATATGTACTATATGTATATATACATACATATGTACTATATGTATATATACATACATATATACTATATGTATATATATACACTATATGCATATATATACTATATGTATATATATATACATAATGTCGTTCCAATATAAGTACTCACGACAGCAATATAACTTTTGGACGGCACAATAGAAAACAGTATAAAACAGATAACACGTTAAAAGACACGTCCTTTTACGTGTTATCTGTTTTATTCTGTGTTCTATTGTGCCGTCCAAATTTATATATATATATATTCATTCACATGAAAATAGATGTAAGGAAAAAGGATAGAAACATATGTATAGGACGAACACAAGAGAGGCGGGAAAGGCGGAATCAAGCAGAGCGCGAACGTAAAAATATTTCGTTGACCGGGATTTGAACTCCTGATGTTGCCGGGCGGATGCTCTAACCATTGAGCTGTCGAGGAAATGAAATTTACGCTGAGACCCTGAAGTGTTATACCACCAATGCCCCGGTTCTTAGGCCAAGAGATGGCGCAGGGGAGCTGTTTCACCCACTAAAGGAGGTATACATGACGCACACAAGGAGAAGGACAGTGGGTAAGCAATCATATGGTATAATAAAGGATAGGAAGAGTGCGTTTTGTGGCACGCATAGCAAGAAGAAAGAGTTGAGCCACATTGTCCATATATATCACACACACACACACACACACACACACATATATACCCCACCTTTCCTCTGTTGGTCTTTTATGTGTTTTCGTATTCCCTTTCCTTATATGTCTATTTCTATGTTCGAAAATAATATTTGTTCGCCGTATGGCGGGATTTTCAAGTTAACATATATATATATATATATATATATATATATATATATATATATATATATATATATATATATAATATGGGATGAGGATCAATGTTAATAAAACAAAGGTTATGCAATTTTCCAGAAAGGAAAAGGCTAAGCTAAATATTAAAATAGGGGGGAAAAATAGAGTAGGTAGAACAGTTTACATATCACGGAAGTGTTTTGGACCAATACGGTCACAGTAGTAGGGACATAAGGAGAAGAATTTCGCTAGGCAAGGAGGCTTTCTCAAGGAGGAGGGAGTTGATGACGGGGACGTTGAGTAGGGAGGTTAAGACAAGACATGTAAAAACTCTGATATGGAGCGTAGCTATATACGGCGCGGAAACGTTGTCACTGAATCAGGAGGATAGACGTAGATTGGAGGCTTTTGAAATGTGGATGTGGGGAAGAATGGAGAAGGTGAAAGGGACCGAAAGGAAAACAAATGAGGAAGTGCTGGAGATGGTAGGTGAGGAGAGGGGTTTGTTGGGAGAAATCCTATGGAGGCAGGAAAAATGGATGAAAGGCGTATTGAGCGATAGAGGAATGTTGAAGAAGGTAATAGAGGGGAGAATGTTGGGCAAGCGAGGAAAGGGCAGGAACAGAATAGGGATGTTGGATGGGATGAAGGGAGGAAAGAAGTACACAGAGATGAAGAGGGACCTGATATTGATTAGATTGCTAGGTGGGGAGTTACAAAGTGTTTATTTTATGGTTGTTTCCATCCAGAGACCTACCTTAACCGGTAGATTACCTAATAAATAAATATATATATATATATATGTATATATGTATATGGGAGAACAGGTGGTGGGGAGGGGTGGAAAAAGGGGTTGTGGAGACGGAAAGTATGGCCAGAGGGGACGGAGATTGGATAGGGATGAGCGGGAGAATGTGGAAATAGTTTCAAGCGACGCAGAAAACTAATAATTCATCCACAGATACCATAATACCCACGACCCATGTGTCAACTCACAAAGTCATCATCAGGGCTCGAAAAGTCAAAACCCAGGCCAAGGATGACAAAATATATGCGTACGAAGAAAATGTCCCACTATCTCGCATGAAACAAATCCACACCTATCCACTTCAGCCCTACACAATTAGTGAACGATATTGAGACCCGGTTGTTGATAGGCTTTGCACATTGGCACATGGGCACAATGGCATGTAATGCCATTTACATCGTTTTCAATTTTATAGGGTTATCGGATGGGGGAAGGGATTTGACTGGAAGTTTTCTTGATTCGATTAATAGTTTTCCTACCGAACTAAGTAGTGTGCAGGCTTTTTTTCCTTCACGTTCCAACGGTTTCTCGTGCAGCAATTATGCCTTCTTTTGTGAATTCTGAATATCCTACCATGACATTTTACGATGTGTCTTTCGCCTCCTTTTTTCTCGCCTCAGTTTAATATGTATCGATTTGTACCCCCTTCTCCCTAATTCTGTGTTCATATTCTTCCATCTCCTCTGATATATCTTCTTAATCAAGTCGTCTGTAATTTATGGTTACCTTTATCTTTTTCGTATTTACTGTACTAATAGTTTCGAATGCGAATTTCCCTTGTCCGTTTTTATATGCTCATATTATTCTTTCATTTGTAGCCTTCCTTATCATCCCTTTCCATGTTCATCATTTACTCTTCTGCCTCTGATACTCAGTTTCTCGTCGTTGCCGTTAATGCTTTTATGTTCCATTTCCTCGACCTTCTAACCTGTTCTATCCTCTTGAATCTGACATTAATGCTTCATCAGTCCGGAATTATGTTCCAAATCCATAACTACCATAAAATTTTATCAATAAGGTTACAATTATTTCTGACTGAATTAGAAAGTCCATGTGATTGGTATGGGATAAATATCAATGCAATCAAAATAAAAGTTGTGCGTTCCCTGACCTGGAAGGCTGAGCTAAATTTTGAAATTCTAAGGCAAGATTTGGAGCAGTGATACCAGTTCACCTCTTGAGTCTAACGTTTCACTTCATCAAGATTGAATTCTGTTCCGAATCCATTACCAATTATATTTTCTTAATACGGTTACATTTTTTCCTGACTAAAATAGAAAATCCGTGTGATTGGTATGGGATAAAGGGGTCTTGGAAGTTTTAATTGTTATTTGTTTGTGTGTTTGTATGTATTGTACTTGGATGTTTAGGAACATGGTAGTCAAGTGATAGGAACATTAAAAGTAGACTTTCTTTAGGCAAATAAATTTTCAAAATAAGTAGAGGTTTGATAGCAGGGACGTTGGGTAAGGAGGCTAAGAAAGGATGAGTGAAAACGGTGGTGTGGAGCGTGGTGTTATATGGTGCGGAAACACGGTTGTTGGTAGACTGGCAATGTATTTTTGGCATACTACAAAAATCTTATTTGTGTGCTTGGCCCTCTGACGGATGTCACATTTCCGAGTAACATTGCACATATGCTTCCTTAAATTGTTTTAGTATTATCTTTCAATTTCATTTCAGTATCATTTTTCCATTTTCGTCCGAAGCCACAATGTTCTTGAAATCGATGGACCTTTCTCTACCTTGGCTGATACAATTCTCCAATGCTTTGTATTTAGGGTTTCTAGGGATCTAAATCCTTTAAAAATTACTCGTTCGTCCAATTTTTTAGGTCCGCGAGGCTGGACCATTTCTGCTCCTTTATAACTCTTCCCGGGGACTTAAACAATTCCTGCTTCGATTTCAGCGAGCAATCCGTCCACCACCCTGAAAATATTTTCGTCTCTGCGACATGTACCCTTCCCAATTCCGCATACTTCTTCCTCCTTTCACTCCGTCCAATACGCCTATTGTGTTCCCACTCCTTCCTCGTTTGCCTAACATTCCCCCCTCGACCTCCGTCTTCAACATCCCATCAAAGTGCTCTGCATTCATCGCTCCTGCCTTTCTTTGATTTCTCACAGCAATCCTGTCTCCTCCCCCACCTCCCCCCCACTTCCTCCTTTGATTTCCTTTTTGTCACCTTCATCTTTTCCATAATTCTCCGCTCCAACATTTCAAAAGCCCCTTATCTACATGTATCATCCTGCTTCAACGACCTTTTTTCCGCACCGTACAAGACCACGCTCCATATTAAGTTTTGTAAAGTCTTTTATAAACATCTTTAACCAACGTCCCGGCCATCAATTTCCTCCTCCAAACGCAATTCTATGAATGTATCACTGAACGGTTCACGGACTAGGTGATGTTTGTTTGGTTTTACTTCATGCTCATTGTAAACGTTTTCCAAATAAGTTCCGTCCTTCGGATGGGACGTTAAGCCGCGAACCCCTCGTCGCCCTTCGTTAGGCTAATGCCGACGCCGGGTTTCTCTCCACCCTTCATGCTTTCCCATCCATCCCCTATGGCGCAATGACCTCGGTTGTCGGTCGCCACCCCTAAATATTTTTTTATTAGGTAATCTACCGGTTAAGGTAGGTTTTTGGATGGACACAACTATCAAATAAACATTTTGTGACTCCCCACCTAGCAAACTAATCTATATCAGGTCCCTCTTCATCTCGGTGTACTTCTTTCCTCCCTTCATCCCGTCCAACATCCCTATCCTGTTCCTACCCTTACCTCGCTTGCCCAACATTCTCCCCTCTATTACCCTCTTCAACATTCCACTACCGCTCAATACGCCTTTCATCCATTTTTCCTGCCTCAATAGGATTTCTCTCAACAAACCCCTCTCCTCCCCCACCATTTCTAGTACTTCCTCATTTTTTTTCCTTTCGGTCTATTTCACCTTCTCTATTCTTCTCCACACCCACATTTCAAAAGCCTCCAATCTACGTCTATCCTCCTGCTTCAGCGACCACGTTTCCGCGCCGTACATAGCTACGCTCCATATCAGAGTTTTTACGAGTCTTGTCTTAACATCCCTACTCAACGTCCCCGTCATCAACTCCCTCCTCCTTGAGAAAGCCTCCTTGCCTAGCGCAATTCTTCTCCTTACGTCCCTACCACTTTGACCGTATTGGTCCAAAACACTTCCGAGATATGTAAACTGTTCTACCTGCTCTATTTTTTCCCCGCCTATTTTAATATTTAGCTTAGCCTAAATATTACTACTACTCAAAATAAGTTCAAGGTCTTAGCTGTGCAGTCTAGTATTGATTCGACATTTTCGTCGTCCTCTGACTCAGCGAGTCGGTAGTTAACATTTAACTCCCTTCCGTAAGGAATAAATCCTCCTTGGTTTTAGGTAGTATTTTCGGGTAAAGTAAAGCGCGAAACCTTTTTGCATCGTGTCTTTTGGCTGATGTATGTTACCCATACATCAGCCCCCCTCATTTCTGATCCTCTTTCGTTCGATTTTAATGGCGTGTATAAAGAGGAGGAAATATTTCACAGTCTTTAATGTTATCAATAACCCAGCTTTATGATACCAAAACTGTATCGGCGCATTTCAATGGGGGATCAGTGTCGGCTCGTATGTATTGACATTAATGGTACGACCTGACATTGAGTCATGCAATCATATCTGGTAAAGGGTATAGTATTGGAGGAAGACTTCGGCCATCTTCCACAGGCTGTGGATCCAAATTGTACAAAACGTGGTCGATGCTAGTGGCGTAATTTTCCTTTGGCACATTTTATATTTTTGATTTTTCCCGTGAAGAATTTAGTCGTTCGAAAGAAATATGGAGAGCTACTCTTTTTCATTCCGGCCCTGTACTTCGAGTCACCGCGTGGAGTGTCATTTCGAAGGCTCAAGAAGCGTATTCTCCGGGCGAGCGCCGTTTGTGACCTCGTTTCTTCTATATTTTCCAATATAAGGTAAACTAGGCATGACTTCCCCCCGGCACTTCACCCCGAACACTTACGCCAACGCGTGGGTGCCTTCCATTCAGCGTTTCACTTTGGCTGAAAGTGCCTTGAGCGTTTTGAAGGTGGAAGTGAAATTTGACGTAGCATCACAAATGCCTCCTTTTCAATTCTGAACAGTTTACCAGACATTTTTTTTACGGATTTGATTTAAAAATAACGGTCATTCTCTCTTGAACCCATTTAGGTGTTAAGCAGTCCCGCAAACGATCTTAAATTTATGAATGAAAATTGCGTATATTATTGCGAGCATCACCCAGGAATTTCATACACTTTATCAGTGTATCGGACATTAATAAAATTCTGCGAAGCTTTTCAGTCGTATTGCAATGCGTTTCAAATATACTGATGGGTTGTCGTTTTCCGGAAATGATAAAGCTTCTTTGTTGGTTTTCAGCTTAAGCTTGGTTATAATGACTCCAGAAATGGCATTAATTCATGTTTATATGACGGTTGGTCGATTATGTTTCAGTCAGACGTCTCGGAAGTCTACAGATCAACCAATGATCGCAAATTCCAGTGCAAACTGAGCGATAGGCTGTTTGTAAATGTAAATATAGGACTAGAATCGAATAAAGAGGAGCCTAGGAAAGGACACAGGGAAAAAAACAAACCTTCTATGAATCAAATTACAAATAACCAGTATCAAACATTTTACGGGAAGAATTATTTTTTCCTGGGCCACTGCTATTTGTATTTCTTTCCAGGCTTGCGAGATTTTATAAAATCGAAATTAATGAGAGACTAGCTAATTGTGCATTGAAATGTAAAGGGGGTGTCCACCGTCGTCGGTGTGAGAGGAGTTACTCCTATCACACTCCTCTTGGAGGTTGGGATCACCAAAATATTTGGAAAGACTTCTTTTTTCTCTTATGTTAGTTTCCTTTGTTTCTGTATGACTCACAAGTGCTTTACGTATCACATAAGAGAAGTTCCCACAATCATAAGCGTGTGTGTGTGCATAAAATATATATATATATATATATATATATGTGTGTATAAAAAATATATGTATATGTATTAAAAAATATATATACAATATATATATATATATATATATATATATATATATATATATATATATATATATATATATATATATATGCACACATATTGAGAAGGGCCACAAATAAAGCAAAAGAAGAATGGTGAAAAACGCAATGCGAGGATATGGAATGTTTACAGAAGAAGGGTGAAATTGGTGCTCTACACAGCAAGGTTAAGTTATTATCGGGAAGTAAGAAGGCAAGATCTGTGCTAACAGTAAAAGATAAGTGGGGTACGATAATAGTTGAACCAGGAAAAATCCAAGAGAGATGGAAGGAATATATAGAAACACTGTATGATAAAGGACATAGGCGGACAAGGTTAAACATAGAAAAGGAACATGACGTAGATGAAGATAGCTTAGCTCCAGGCATACTCGACGATGAAATAGAAAGGGCATTATAGGAGATAAAAGCAAATAAGGCCGTGGGGGTGAACAACATCCCCGTAGAACTGTTGAAATGTTTAGGAAAATGCGGGAAGGAGGCCATATATGGACTGATTCGTAGTATCTATGAAGAAGGAATCTGGCCGGAAGATTTTGTGAGATCGGTATTAGTTCCTATTCCAAAAAAGGCAAAGTCTATATCATATGAGGATTACAGAACAATAAGTTTGATATCCCACGCAGCTAAAGTTATTCTCAGGATCATCAACAAAAGGATAGAGAGTAAGGCAAATGATTACTTAGGGGATGATCAGTTTGGGTTTAGGAAGGGAAGAGGTACGCGTGATGCCATTGCAGTAATGAGATCACTAATTGAGAGGAATATAGAATACAATCAGGACGTTTTTTCCTGTTTTGTAGATTTCGAAAAAGCGTTCGATAGAGTGAATTGGGAAAAATTAATGCGTGTATTGCAGAAAATAGGAATGGATTGGAGGGACAGGAGACTGATCCGCAACCTGTACATGTCTCAGACTGCTCAGGTGCGAGTGGGGAACGGAGAGTCCGGATGGGCAGTGTTAGGAAGAGGTGTAAGGCAGGGTTGCCCATTGTCACCGGTGCTATTCAACGTACATGTGGAGGAAATGATTAAAGAGGCATGGGAAGAACTGGAGCTAGGAATGAAAGTCGGAGGGGAATTTGTAAAATCGGTTAGGTTTGCTGATGACCAAGCATTAGTTGCTCAGTCAGCCAAGAGGTTGCAAGCATTGCTGATTGAATTGGAGGTTCAGTGCGATAAATATTGGATGAAAATCGATATTAATAAAACAAAGGTTGTGCGATTTTCCAGAAAGAAAAAGCCTTAGCTAAATATTAAAATAGGCGGAGGAAGAATAGAGCAGGTAGAGCAGAGAGTGGATGAATTGTTAGTTTTCTGTGTCGCTTGTTAATATTTCCGCATCCTCCTTATTCCATCTCCGCTCCCCCCTGGCCCCCTTTCCCCCTCCATAACCTCCTCCTTCACCCCTCTCCCACCACCTGTTCTCCGCTCCGCTTTCTCCACCTCCACATACCCCTCCTTCACCCCTCCCCCACTACCTGTTTTTCCCCTCTGCCTCGTCCCCTACTCTCTCTGCGCCACGTACCCTTTTCCTCAGTCATATCTTATCTTCCGAAAAAGACGGAGCTCGAGTCCGTCGAAATTATCAAGATATTATTGTGCGTGTTCTTGTTATGTGTTCTCGTGCTGTGTGTTACTGTCTAAGTTTTGTGTGTGTGTGTATATATATATATATATATATATATATATATATATATATATATATATATATAGATGATTTCTTCGAAGTAACACGGAAGTGTTAAATAAAAAACTTAGACAGTAACCCCACAGCACGAGAACACATAAAAAGAACACTCACAATAATATCTTGATAATTTCGACGGACTTGAGCTCCGTCTTCTTCGGAAGATAAGATATGACAGTAACACACAGCACGAGAACACATAAAAAGAACACTCACAATAATATCTTGATAATTTCGACGGACTTGAGCTCCGTCTTCTTCGGAAGATAAGATATGACTGATAATGGAGGGATATATATATATATATATATATATATATATATATATATATATATATATATATATATATATATATATATCCCTCCCATGGAGTACAACCATGTCGTGGTAGAAGGGCTTGTGTGTTCCGATGACCCCTAGAGCTGTGCTGGCGGGAGGAATAATAATTACTCCTGGAAGGGTCACCCATGCCAGATAGGTCGAAGGTTAGGAGCCAGACGAAAGGTAGTCCACGCAGCGTCTGTTCCTCAGTGAGGCGGCTGCAATGGCGTCTGACACCAGTGGGTGGGCCATTAAGCGATGGTGTCACGTTAAAAACGCTATTGAGGAAGGCAACGGGAAACCACCTCGATTATCATTCCCAAGAAAATAATGATGGACGCAAAACAGAAATTGAGTCCTGGCAACTGCGGAACTCGGCCCAAGGGGCCGTGTGTCGAACCCGGCGGCGGGGGAGGCAAGGCTTCCGCGGTCGTCATCCCACGAAACCCTTGCAGGGAAGAAATAACAACAGCGGGACAGAAGACACAGAAGAAGACGAAAGTAGCTGGAATAGGAACATGGAACGTCAGGACAATGTTGAGGAACTGAAAATTATAAAATATTAATCGAGAGATGGAAAGAGGTAATATAAATGTTTTAGGTCTCTGCGAGGTGAAATGGAAGGATAGCGGGGATTACTGGAGTGACAAATATAGAGTGATATATATAGCGGTGGGGACGAGAGCCAACGAGGGGTTACCATAATATTAAATAAAGGGGTAGGAAGAAGCGTAGTCAACATAGAGCAAGCGACAGATAGAATTTTACTCGTACAGATTAAAGCAGAGCCGACGAACTTGGTCATTGTTCAGGTATACATGCCACCGAGCAACCACAAGGAGGAAGAAGTCGATAGGATGTACGATGAGTTAGTGGATATCATCGCGAGTGTTCCTGCAGGGAAACATTTGATAGTGCTGGGGGATTGGAATGCGACGGTAGGCGAAGGAAGAGATGGTGGTGAGGTGGGGGAGTATGGGTTAGGCACGAGGAATGAACGCGGGGAGGAAGCGATTGAATTCTGCAGGAGACAAGGGTTTGTCATCACCAACACATGGTTTAGACATCACAAAAGGCGAAGGTATAATTGGAAAATGCCAGGTGACTCAGAAAGGTATCAGTTAGATTAAATTATTGTTAGGCACAGGTTTAGGTACAGTGTGATAAAGTCGCACAGTTTCCCAAGAGCGGATGCGGACTCTGACCACAATTTAGTTGTTATGAAATGCAACGTCCGCCTGAAGAAGATAAGGCAAGGGGGGCGGGTTAGGAAATGGAACGTAGAACCATTAAATGGAATAACGAGGAAGGAGTATCAACAGGCTGTAGAGAAAATAATGGATGACGGTAAAGAACTGAGTACAATGGAAGAAAAATGGGAATGTATCAAGCAAGGGGTATCGGAAGCAGCAAAACACACTATAGGAACCATTAACGGGAAAAGAATAAGGAAACCATGGGTCACGGATGAGATCATTGCAAAGATGGGTGAGAGAAGAATATGGACGAATGTAAACACAGAGTTAGGCAAAATGAAGTACAAAAAGTTAAACAATAAATTGAGAAGGGCAACGAATAAAGCAAAAGAAGAATGGTGAAAAACGCAATGCGAGGATATGGAATGTTTACAGAAGAAGGGTGAAATTGGTGCTCTATACAGCAAGGTTAAGTTATTATCGGGAAGTAAGAAGGCAAGATCTGTGCTAACAGTAAAAGATAAGTGGGGTAAGATAATAGTTGAACCAGGAAAAATCCAAGAGAGATGGAAGGAATATATAGAAACACTGTATGGTAAAGAACATAGGCGGACAAGGTTAAACATATAAAAGGAACATGACGTAGATGAAGATAGCTTAGCTCCAGGCATACTCGACGATGAAATAGAAAGGGCATTATAGGAGATAAAACAAATAAGACCGTGGGGGTGGAGAACATCCCCGTAGAACTGTTGAAATGTTTAGGAAAATGCGGGAAGAAGGCCATATATGGATTGATTCGTAGTATCTATGAAGAAGGAATCTGGCCGGAAGATTTTGTGAGATCGGTGTTAGTTCCTATTCCAAAAAAGGCAAAGTCTATATCATGTGAGGATTACAGAATAATAAGTTTGCTATCCCACGCAGCTAAAGTTATTCTCAGGATCATCAACAAAAGGATAGAGAGTAAGGCAAATGATTACTTAGGGGATGATCAGTTTGGGTTTAGGAAGGGAAGAGGTATGCGTGATGCCATTGCAGTAAAGAGATCACTAATTGAGAGAAATATAGAATACAACCAGGACGTTTTTGCCTGTTTTGTAGATTTCGAAAAAGCGTTCGATAGAGTGAATTGGGAAAAATTAATGCGTGCGTTGCAGAAAATAGGAATGGATTGGAGGGACAGGAGACTGATCCGCAACCTGTACATGTCTCAGACTGCTCAGGTGCGAGTGGGAAACGGAGAGTCCGGATGGGCAGTGTTAGAAGAGGGGTACGGCAGGGTTGCCCATTGTCACCGGTGCTGTTCAACGTACATGTGGAGGAAATGATTAAAGAGGCATGGGAAGAACTGGAGCTAGGAATGAAAGTCGGAGGGGAATTCGTAAAATCGGTTAAGTTTGCTGATGACCAAGCATTAGTTGCTCAGTCAGCCCAGGGGTTGCAAGCATTGCTGATTGAATTGGAGGTTCCATGCGATAAATATGGGATGAGAATCAATATTAATAAAACAAAGGTTATGCGATTTTCCAGAAAGAAAAAGGCTAAGCTAAATATTAAAATAGGCGGGGAAAGAATAGAGCAGGGAGAGCAGTTTTCATATCTTGTATCAGTTTTGGACCAATACGGTCAAAGTGGTAGGGACGTAAGGAGAAGAATTGCGCTAGGCAAGGAGGCTTTCTCAAGGAGGAGGGAGTTGATGACGGGGACGTTGAGTAGGGTTGTTAAGACAAGACTCGTAAAAACTCTGATATGGAGCGTAGCTATGTACGGCGCGGAAACGTGGTCGCTGAAGCAGGAGGATAGACGTAGATTGGAGGCTTTTGAAATGTGGGTGTGGAGAAGAGTGGAGAAGGTGAAATGGGCCGAAAGGAAAACAAATGAAGAAGTACTAGAGATGAGTGAGGTTATGAGAGGGGTTTGTTGAGAGAAATCCTATGGAGGCAGGAAAAATGGATGAAAGGCGTATTGAGCGGTAGTGGAATGTTGAAGAAGGTAATAGAGGGGACTATATATATATATCCCCCTCATGGTCAATATCCTTGACGTGGTGGAAGGGCTTGTACGTTCCTATCACCCTTAGAGCAGAGCTGGCGGGAGTAATAATAATTACTCCTGGTAGAGTCACCCATGCCAGATAGGTTGAAGGTTAAGAGCCAGACGAAAGGTCATTGATGCGGATGCAAAGGCGTCTGACCCCATGGGGCGGCCATTAAGTGATGGTGTCACATTAGAAACACTATTGAGGAAGGCAAAGGGAAAACACCTCAATTATTACTCCCATGAAAAATGATACAGAAATTGAGTCCTGGCACCTGCGGGACTTTGAAATATAGGAGTGGAGAAGAATGGAGAAGGTGAAAATGACCGAAAGGAAAACAAATGAGGGAGTACTAGGGATGGTGAGTGAGGAGAAGGGTTTGTTGGGAGAAATCCTCTGGAGGCTGGAAAAATGGATGAATGGCTTGTTGAGCAGTAGTGGGATGTCGAAGAACGTAATAGAAGGGAGAATGTTAGGCAAATGAGGAAAGTGCAGGATGGGATAGGGATTAAATATAATTGGCAATTTTCCAAACAAAAAAACTTTTTTTTGTGGAAAATTTCCAATTTTATTTAATCATATCATTCCACCATATCACGCCTGAAACGTCTCTTTTTAATGGGATAGGGATGTTGGATGGGATGAAGGGAGGACAGAAGTACCCAGTGATGAAGAGGGACATGATGTAGAATAGGTTTCTGAATTGGGTTTTGTTAGGAGATACAAAATATTCATTTGATGGTTGTGTTCATCCAAAAACCTACCTCAACCGGTGGATTACCTAATAAACAAATATATATATATATATATATATATATATATATATATATATAACTTATGTGAAAGTCTCGCGGGTGTGAATAATAAATTATATGAAGTTAGTACTAGCGGACAAAGACAAAAACACAGGAACATACAAAAAGAAAAGAAACCCACTAGATTTCGAATTTTCGGTACTTTTTAGGGTTGGGGGAGGGGAAAGGCAGAAATGGGGAGAGTGGGATAGGGAGATAGGGAAAGAGAGGGAGGGAGTAGCACAGTAACAATTCGTTCCCCCAAAAATACTGCGACATCCAAGAACCAGTTTTTAACTTAAAAAGTCATCATCAGGACTTAGTGAGTCGAAACCCAGGTCACTATTTCTTTTTTTTCCGCATGCATTCTGTTGTTCGTGGTCTGGGTTTTGACTATATCCTGACGCTGACTTTTTAAGTTGAAACCTGGTTCTTGGATGTCGCAGTATTTTTGGGGGAACGAATCTTTTTCTTCTCCGGTCGTTCATTAAATACACCTCCTCCCTCTCATTGGGATTTTTTGGAACAGGCAAAAGTCAAAGACAAGCCAAAACACGTCCAAGCAGAACAGCTTTTAACAATTAACTGAACATTCAAAATGGCCGAACTTTTCGGCATAATTGAGACATAATTACCAACATAAAGCCACAAAAAAATCGAAAATCAAATGTACGTAACCCTGGGCCATTCAAATTTCGCGATACTTTTCGAACAGACCTCGTATGGAATAAAGAAACACTCACAAGAGCAATATTACCCTGATGGCACAGTAGGAGACATGTAAAAGGACACTTATATTTCAGAAACTCTAAGCTTTTGGACTTCTCTGAGGCGTTCAGTTAAGTAGCCATTACCTGAAGAAAGCCAAAAGCTTAAACTTCCGTTAATGTGAGTGTCCTTTTACGTGTTTCCTATTTATATTTTGGGTTCTTTTGTGCCTTCTTTTATTATCTTATTGTGCCGTTATTGTTTAGTCCTTTTGAAAATTATCGATTTGCACAACTCCGTGACTATCCCAAAAACAGCCGCCATCGTCTTTCTGGCCGATTGGAACCGTCTTCGTCTTTTTCGGAGCAGGTCCACCTTTTTCTGTCCACTGTTTTAACTGTTCTATCCTCCCAGGAGTGAAGATGAAACTTGATAAATCCAAGTTTCATCTTCAGTAATGACTTGACGCAAAAAACGGACTCGCTTCGCTTAAACCGCTCCAATAGAACCTTTCAAGCATTCATTCGAATGCCTTTTCGGTCCAAAGTGAGCAACCGCGCCACCCAAGGCGCAGATAGCTTAAGTGTGTCCGATTTATTACTCCATATATGACAAACCGATACCTTCGATATAACCATAGCCTCCGCTTTCTATCTAGCCGTAGGTCGACGTTCTTCCAGTATAATTTGTGGAAAATTTTCAATGCTACCGATGACTTTCGTAGTTTTGACTGTCTCAAACGCCCATTATCAGGCAAGCTGGTACGGTCACGTATAATTCAGCTGCTCTGAATTTCATGGTTGTAATTGATCCTGTAGAGTCCCTGTACACAGCGTCATACTCATCTATGGTTAGCATAGGCGTGTTTCCTTTAAAAGACAAATATTTAATGACAACTAGATGCTCAATTTTTTCCATTTTCATAAAAGCCCTCCCATCGACTTACGTAAACGGCTGCCAATCAACAACTTAGCGTTCAAAATGGATGAACTTTGTTGAGTACCAAACAAGCCTCTTATTGGTTTCTAACTCTCGAGGTAGAAGAGTTTTAGTGAACTAATTCTAAGCATTAATGCAGGGGGGAAATTTTGACTGGAAGATTTCTGGAGATCAGTGCTACTTTCCATCCCAAAAAAGGGTAGGTCAGCCATTTTTGGAGACGCTGGGTTGACCACAGACAATTGGTGACCAGGGTCATGAAGAAAGAAAGAGGATGAGGGAAAATAATCACAGAGGATGAGGATTTTGAGTCCACAAAGGGGATGCTATCGCAGTAATGAGGTCGAGAGAAACTTAGGAATACTATCGGGATGTGTTTGTTTGTTTCTTAGATTATAACAAGTGTTAAAGTGAGTCGAGTAATATAAACGAGTATATTGCAGACAATAGGAATTGATTGGAGGGATCGGAGACTAATCCGCAACCTGTACTCGTCTCAGACTGCTCAGGTGCGAGTGGCGGTCGGAGAATCTCGATGAACGGTGTTAGGAAGTGGAGTAAGAGAAGGGGTTTCCATAATCACCTGCGCTTTTCAACGTATATCTAAGGGAAATGGTCAAAGAGGTACGGGTTGAAATGGATATAGGGACTAAAGTGAGTGGAGAATTCATAAAATAAGTTGGGTTTGGGAGGATCAAGATTTAAGTAGGCAATCGGTCATGGAGCTGATGGAGTTCTTTGGAAATTCAATACGATAGGTCTGGAATGAGAATAAATGGAAACAAAAAGAAGGTTGTTGGGATTTTCGAGAGGAAGGTTTAAGTGAACTATTAAAATAGCAGTCCATAAACGAGGGCAGTAGGAACAGTTCACTAATTCCGAAGGTTTCGGGCCAAAATGGTCAAAGAAGTAGGGACGTACAAGTCGTTAAATTGTATGAGGTAAATAAGCTTTCACAAGGAGGAGGGAATTAATGTTGGAGGGACTTAAGGTAAAATTGTTAAGAAAAGGCTCGTCCAAACTTTGAAATGGACGGTCGTTTTGCAAGGCATGCGGACCCCGACCGTGCGCGCGAAAATGGAATGTAATATTGTTATATGTAATAGAGGGTGTAATGTTCACGGAGCTCTCGCAACGGAATTGCTGGGATCTTGTGTTTTCGTGGAAACAAAGGAATAGACTACGACGAGCGCCTCAGGGATCCAATTCACTTCGCGTTTCTCTTGTGGAGGAAGTGAGTATAGCAACATATGAACGCGTGGAAGATATTAGAGGATACCATCATTTTGATAAAATCCTCTATTTATTATAATTGGTATTCCCAAAGTTTAAAAAAAAATTCACTCTATTGGAACAGTTGTGGCAACAAATCAAGGGGTTTATCAAATGAGTTGCGATAACTTTGGAGGATTAGCATCACGTAGGAAATACCGATATGCTAGCATCAAAATGCACGGTGTTCTATTGGCGCACTTTGCGTTCCCCTTATAATTTGACTAAGCTCTTTACAAGTCGAAGCAAATATCTCCCTTCAAAATTTATTCAGGGGTGTTACAAAAAATCTTGCAAAATTATGCTACATGTACTCATATTTTTTCATTAATATACCTTCATAAATGGTGCTTATGTAAATGTTTATTTATGCCAAAAACATTTTCTCCCTTGTCCGAACCCGAGTTTCGACGGGCGTATTCGTCGGGGTCAAAAGCATTAATCTCAATAATGTGTCAGGACTTCATATTTTATTAATTTGGTGCTCTCATTGCAACCCTTTAACTTTAGCCTGACAATATATAGAAGATTATATTATTACTGACAATATATACAACTAGATTATTATTATTGTCTAGCAACAAAATCTAGGGATTGGTTTTTTAAAAAGCATAAAGCTCTCTTCTCACGGAACATCGTGTTCATCAATCTTCCCCATGAGAATTCCGTCCTTCCAATGTAACGGCATAAATGATGGATGACGGTAAAGAACTGAGTACTATCGAAAAAAATGGGAATGTATCAAGAAACGGATATTGGAAGCCGCTAAAGACACTATAGGAACCGTTAACGGGAAAAGGATAAGGAAACCATGGGTAACGGATGAGATGATTGCAAGGATGGATGAGAGAAGAAGATGGAAAAATGTAAACACAGAGTTAGGCAAAATGAAGTACAAAGAGTTAAACAATAAATTGAGAAGGGCCACAAATAAAGTAAAAGAAGAATGGTGGAAAATGCAATGCGAGGATATGGAAAGTTTACAGAAGAAGGGTGAAATTGGTGCTCTATACAGCAAGGTTAAGTTATTATCGGGAAGTAAGAAGGCAAGATCTGTGCTAACAGTTAAAGATAAATGGGGTAAGATAATAGTTGAACCAGGAAAAATCCAAGAGAGATGGAAGGAATATATAGAAACACTGTAGGGTAAAGAACTTAGGCCGACAAGGTTAGACATAGAAAAGGAACATGACGTAGAAGAAGATAGCTTAGGTCCAGGCATACTCGACGATGAAATAGAAAGGGCATTAAAGGAGATGAAAGCAAATAAGGCTGTGGGGGTGGACAATATTCCTGTAGAAATGTTGAAATGGTTAGGGAAAGGTGGGAAGAAGGCCATATATGGACTGATTCGTAGTATCTATGAGGAAGGAATCTGGCCGGAAGATTTTGTGAGATCGGTGTTAGTTCCTATTCCAAAAAAGGCAAAGGCTTCGTCATGTGAGGATTACAGAACAATAAGTTTGATATCCCACGCAGCTAAAGTTATTCTCAGGATCATCAACAAAAGGATAGAGAGTAAGGCAAATGATTACTTAGGGGATGATCAGTTTGGGTTCAGGAAAGGAAGAGGTACGCGTGATACCATTGCAGTAATGAGATCACTAGTCGAGAGGAATATAGAATACAATCAGGAGTGATGTAGGAGGTGCGAGTGGGGAACGGAGAGTCCGAATGGGCAGTGTTAGGAAGAGGTGTAAGGCAGGGTTGCCCATTGTCACCGGTACTGTTCAACGTATATGTAGAGGAAATGATTAAAGAGGCATGGGAAGAACTGGAGGTAGGAATGAAAGTCGGAGGGGAATTCGTAAAATCGGTTAGGTTTGCTGATGACCAAGCATTAGTTGCTCAGTCAGCCAAGGGGTTGCAAGCAGTGTTGAGTGAATTGGAGGTTCAGTGCGATAAATATGGGATGAGAATCAATATTAATAAAACAAAGGTTATGCGATTTTCCAGAAAGCAAAAGGCTAAGCTAAATATTAAAATAGGCGGGGAAAAAATAGAGCAGGTAGAACAGTTTACATATCTCGGAAGTGTTTTGGACCAACACGGTCAAAGGGGTAGGGACGTAAGGAGAAGAATTGCGATAGGCAAGGAGGCTTTCTCAAGGAGGAGGGAGTTGATGACGGGGACGTTGAGTAGGGATGTTAAGACAAGACTCGTAAAAACTCTGATATGGAGCGTAGCTATGTACGGCGCGGAAACGTGGTCGCTGAAGCAGGAGGATAGACGTAGATTGGAGGCTTTTGAAATGTGGGTGTGGAGAAGAATGGAAAAGGTGAAATGGACCGAAAGGAAAACAAATGAGGAAGTACTAGAAATGTTGGGGGAGGAGAGGGGTTTTGTTGAGAGAAATCCTATGGAGGCAGGAAAAATGGATGAAAGGCGTATTGAGCGGTAGTGGAATGTTGAAGAGGGTAATAGAGGGGAGAATGTTGGGCAAGCGAGGTAAGGGTAGGAACAGGATAGGGATGTTGGACGGGATGAAGGGAGGAAAGAAGTACACCGAGATGAAGAGGGACCTGATATAGATTAGTTTGCTAGGTGGGGAGTCACAAAATGTTTATTTGATAGTTGTGTCCATCCAAAAACCTACCTTAACCGGTAGATTACCTAATAATAATTTGATTTTAATATATCGTGTGTTTTTAAAAAGTTTACGAAGAGATGCCATACAGTTATAAATATAGACAGCTGAAGTAAATGTGAATAAAATAAACTCTTCCCTTTCAACAGTAAAACGGGAAATCTATCGTGTTGGTCGTAATCGTGCAGGTCGATTCTCGGGAACTCCCGCTTCCCCATCCGGTGTTTGGCATGGCCTCCCGCGCCCTCCTCCGCAGTCGGAGCGATGCGCAATGTGGCCGACAGCGGAGACGCCGGAGTGCCGCGTGTTCTCGCAACGGAAACTTTTAAGTGCCTTAGATTTCGCGGAACCTAAATGAACAACCTACGTACGGCGGATGCATCCTAAATTTATGAAAGGAAATTCTCTAATCGTGCTAACCTGACGAACGTCTTTGTCGTTCCCGGAATTTGGAACGACCTGTTTTGAAATACATCAGGGTGAATAATTTTTCATATGAATGGAAGGCGGACAAAATTCCGTGGCACTCGCCCTCGGCCCTAGAGTGATCCGGGGGTCGGCGGCCCCGTCCCCCAGGTGGCAGAGCCCCACCGGCGGGTGCGGCGATGACCCTAGAGTCGGCCCCCGGCGGCTGTCCGCGGCGAGGATGTGGTGCGCGCGCGTGGGGGGATGGGGTTTGGGTGCGGGGGGGCGGTGCGGCATGCACCCGCGAGGGATGCGGTGCACCACCGAGCAGGCGAGAACGGGGCGGGGTGGAGGGGGCGAGCGGCCCGCGATCAGCGGCCCGCCCGCCCTCGCCAGCGAGTGCAGCCCACCTCTCGACCACACCAAGTAATTCCTTTCTTTCTGGCGTTATTTCTTAGGTTCAGCGAATCGGCGAGGAGGGCAAGCTTGACGTCGGCCTCGAATGCCGAGGAGCCACCGCGGTGAGTTGGTTGCGCTTGGTGGCGGTTCTTCTGGGGTGGTGGCACGGGGTGGGGTGGTTGTGGGGAGTAGGTGATCCCCCTTTGGGCGGAGCGGACTCGGCCGCCCGCTTCGCTCGCCCACGCGGGGCCGTCCCTCCCTCCCGTCTCCTGCTCATCTTGGGCGAGACGAGCAAGTGCTCGCGCCCGCCGGCTGACCCTCTCTTGACGTAAACCGCGAGTGGCGTGGCGTGGCTGCCCATGTGGACGCGCTTGCTCTCCCCTACCCATCCCGCCACCCGCCCCCTAGCCTCGCCGCACCTCCCTCCCCCTTTCTCCTCGTGAGCGCTGCCCGGGAACGGTATCCCACGCGGTGCTCGATTGCGCCGAAGAGGCGTGCTGGCGTTGGCACGCCTCGTGCCGCGCCCGGCGTGATACCTGGATGCTGGCCTCCACGGGGCGCCGGTGGTCAGGGGTGTTGGTGGGCCGGCCGCGTGCTCCTCCCCTCTCCTTGTCATTTTATCTTTAAGGGTTTTTCCTTGAATTTAGACAAGATGTTGTTACTTCATTTATTCTTGAAAAATGAACAATTCTGCTGATGATGATTGTGCTCGAGTTCTTATTAAAGCATAAGGTATCAATGGATTGATTTGTTGCCTATTTTTCATGCCTTACATTTTTTCATTAAGGCTAATTATCACCAACTTGTTCATTTTCTGAAAGAAATTTCCTTTTTTGAATGTTAATTATGGTATTTATGCTTATTTTCTTTTTTTGCTTGTGAATATTAACGGAAGCCAGCTGTTTACTAACCTTTAATTATTATTAATTATTCCATGTGTTGAAAACTAAGCATGTGTTTTTCTGTTTCTTGCAAGTAATGGGTACGTAAATATAAATTGTGAAAATGTATAAAGTATGCCGTAAATTTAAGTATAAAAGTTTTTATTTCGAAGAAGCATATTGTTTTAACTTTCGGTAGTGGTGTGGGAAATGCAGTCGCAAGGAGGATTGCCTTTTCCAATGCGTTTCACAGGTAGACCTAAGGCTAAGTCGAGGAAAGTCCTGGACTTCGTTTGTCCCGGTAGTTACCTTTAATCGGTGGTATGAATAGCAATGAGCGGCGAGGGCGGGACGGCTTGCGGAACGAGCGATCGCATCGTCGCTACCGGACACGCCGCCCTAGTAGGCTGGCTGTCACATTTGAAGGCGGCTGGCCCCTCGGAAGGCGGCTAGCCCTTGGGAGGGAGTCTGGCATTCGGAGGGTGGCTGGCTCTTTGTTTGGTGGCTGGCCATTTGGTGGGCGACTTGTAGAGCAGAGGGCTTTCTCATTGGGGATCCTTTGTCCTCCATTTTCAGAGAACGGTCTCTTAAGAGAGCCTACTTTTGCGAGCATGCCCGGGAAGTCCCTCAAAAATGAGAAAGGTGGCCGTGAGCCTAGCATCTGCGCTCTCTCTCACGATAACTAGTCTTTCTTCAAATCGTCCTGCTCCAACTTCCTCGGTGCTCGTCCCGATTCGCTTTACAATATGAATGTTGAATTGTGGTACTAGAAAGAGGTAATTGAATATTCTGTATTTTGTTTGGTTTTATCGCAGGTATCTTTCAACAGAACAATGCCATCTATTAGACGTAACGAAATTTCGCTACCACTCATGTAGCAACCTGACCAGCCAATCCACCTGCCAGGTTGTGTTCCCCTCCTCGCTTCTTCTGGCTGTTTCTTTGTATTAACTGATCAGAATCTTGAAAAGATACTCAATTTATGTGTTATACACACACACACACACACTTGAACAGGTGTTATTCTTGACCTGGGTTTTTATTTGTTGAATCCTGATAATGACTTCGCAAGTTGACACCTGGGTCCTAGATGTTGTATTGTCTGCGGATTGACTTTGTTTTCTGTGCCGCTTGGGAATTATTTCCACATCCTCCCTCTCATTCCTATCCCATCTCCGCTCCCCTCTGGCCTCCCTTCTCCCTTTCCCCTTCCACAACCCTTTCTTTCATCCCTCCCCAACACCCTTTCTCCCCTTTCCCCGTCCCCTTCTCTCTCTCTTCCACATACCTTTCACCAGTCAGTCCTAACTGATCTTCCGAGGAAGACGGATCTCGATTCCGTCGAAATTGTCAAGAAATAACGTGTGAGTGTTCCTTTTATTTGTTCTCATGTTGTATGTTGCTTTCTAAGTTATATATATATATATATATATATATATATATATATATATAATATTATATGTCTATATATTATGTATATATGTATATTTTATACATACACAAGTATTTTAACGGAGAAACACAGAAAAAGGACACATATCTAGGTGACGTTTCGACGGCACGGTCGTCATCATCAAATTTTGATGATGACGGCCCTGTCGTCAAAACGTCAGCTAGATATGCGAGCGTCCTTTCTCTGTTTTTTATTTGCAAAAATATGTGTGTGTGTGTGTATACACACACACACACACACACACACACACATATATATATATATATATATATATATATATATATATATATATATATATATATATATATATATATATATATATATATATATATATATATATATATATATATATATATATATATATATATATGTGTGTGTGTGTGTGTGTGTGTGTCAGTCATATCTTATCTTCCGAAGAAGACGGAGTTCGAGTCCGTCGAAATTATCAAGATATTATTGTGAGTGTTCTTTTTATGTGTTCTCGTGCTGTGTTACTGTTTAAGTTATATATATATATATATATAATGTTCAAATATATATATATATATATATATTTCCCTTCATATATGAATGAATTCCCTTCATATATGAATGAATTCCCTTCATATATATATTTCCCTTCATTATTATTATATATATATGTATTCATTCAATATATAATAATATATTTATATATATATATATATATATATATATATATATATATATAAACTTGGAAAAGACGCTCTCCGGCGACGCACAAACACACAAACACTAACACAAAAAACACCACACACATAGAAACATAAAAGAAGGACACTTACATTGGATATTTACGTTTCGACGGCACGGCCGTCGTCATCAGAATGCCGTTGTCGGGGAAGAGCGGAGAGGACATGTGCAAGAGAAGGGTGACGGGAGGAGAGGTAAGGGGCCAATGGGAAGCGGACAAGGTGGGGGAGGGGGAAATGGCAGGGGGCGGTAGAGTTGCCGCGGTAGGGGAAGAGCTGGAAGGTCCCGGTCGTGAAGCGGCCGGGCCTTTAGCGGGGGACTTGGTGACCGATTCGCTCAGAAGAGTGAAGCGGTTCTAGGCAGCTTTGGATAAAATCCTTATATATATATATATATATATATATATATATACAAATGCATATATATACATACATATACACATATACATATATATATATACATATATATACATACACACACTCTTCTACATATATACAAGGAGGAGGAGAATTAAGGGGCCAATAGGAAGCGGACAAGGTGGGGGAGGCGAAATGTAGGCAGCATTGGATAAAATCAGTGGGCTTGGTTCAGCCCGGGGGGTTTAAAGGACTGGAGCACCCAGATATATATATATATATATATATATATATATATATATAGATATAGATATATATATATATATATATATATATATATATATCTGGGTGCTCCAGTCCTTTAAACCCCCCGGGCTGAACCAAGCCCACTGATTTTATCCAATGCTGCCTACATTTCGCCTCCCCCACCTTGTCCGCTTCCTATTGGCCCCTTAATTCTCCTCCTCCTTGTATATATGTAGAAGAGTGTGTGTATGTATATATATGTATATATATATATGTATATGTGTATATGTATGTATATATATGCATTTGTATGTGTATATATATATATATATATATATATATATATATATATATATATATATATATATATATATATATATATATATAAGGATTTTATCCAAAGCTGCCTAGAACCGCTTCACTCTTCTGAGCGATATATATATATATATATATATATATTCATTCAAACATAGACATAGGTATAAGGAAAGGGGATAGGAAAACACATAAAAGGCGAACACAGGATATGTGGGGAAGGCGGTTTTTGAGCAGATCACGAAAGTAAAAATGTTTCCTTGACCGGGATTTGAACACCGGATCTTCCACTTACCGGGCGGATGTGCTACCGTTACACCACCGAGGAAACTTAATTTACCTTGAGATCTGCGATGTTTTTAAGACGCCCAAGTGCTCCGAATCATTTGCCAAAGGAAGGCTTTAGGGAGCTGTTCCACCCACCAAAGGAGAAATAGACAATACACACAAGAAGAGTGGACAGTTGGTTAGAAAGCATATAGTATCATATAGAATAGGAACAGTACGTTTCGTGGCACGCATAGCCAGAAGAAGAGATGAGCCACATTGGCCAGATACACATTCAAATACGAAGTCCCGCCATACGGCGCACAAATATTCATTCAAACATAGAAATAGGTATAAGGAAAGGGGATAGGAAAACACATAAAAGGCGAACACAGGACATGTGGGGAAGGCGGTTTTTGAGCAGATCACGAAAGTAAAAATGTTTCCTTGACCGGCACAAGTCTTCCGCCCGGCAAGTGGAAGATCCGGTGTTCAAATGCCGGTTGAAATTTGAATGTACATATATATATATATATATATATATATATATATATATATATATATACACCAGTAATCAACCCGAAGGTCGGTTTAGTAGGTGATGGTAGAGCTCACCCGTTTACCAAGCCCGACGGCGTGTGAATATTCACACGTCAGGGTAGGGGGGCCAGTTCCTTTCCCTGTGCCGGTTATGGTTTCCCAGGAAGATCTGGTACCCGAAAAATCAACTAGCTTGGGTGGAGCTGCAGGTGCCCAAAGTGCCTTGCCCGGGAGTCGAACCCGGGACCCTCCGGTCAGTAGTCCAACGCTCTACCCACTAGACCACCGCGACCCGCATATATATATATATATATATATATATATATATATATATATATATATATATGTCCCCAGTGAGTGCCTCTTTTATATGTTTTAGTTTCTGTGTTTCTTATGACTATTAGTGAATTTACATTATATATATATATATATATATATATATATATATATATATATATATATATATATATATATATATATATATATATATTATTATCAGGTAATGTACCGGTCAAGCATGAGTAAAACTATGCCTTTGGCGACATCTTGATGACAAAGATCTGTATCAGTGTTGGCCACTTAGAATGAAAAGCAGGCGAACTGGTTTGTTAGAATCTGTACTTGGCTATTACTTTTGAAAATTCAGTTCCTGTCCTTTGATCATTAAAATTAGTGAAAAGGTCCCTAATTGGTCTTATTTTTGCGTCTGGAAGTCCCTTAAATAAACCTTATAAAAATTTTGCGGGGTGCATCGCAAAGAATGGGAAATCTCGTCGAAGAGCAATATGAGGGTCTGGGGTAGGACTAGTAATGTACCCATCAATTGAATATGTAGCCATAACGTTTCGCTAGTCAACGCCCCTAAACGTTCCAAGTTGATGTACCTAGATAAAACCCCGCAGGCCGCCGTAAGGTCGTGTGGCGAGGGTAGTGAGATTGGCTGTCATGTATTCGCATTGGTTACGCCTCGACGCGGATAACAGTTCGATTGTGCATTCGAACAAAGTCCGAAGAAGCCGCTTACTTACAAAATATATAAAACCTAAAAGAAGGATTAATTAAGGAATTAAAAAGGGTGCACGGGGTGTGTTCAAAAATTAACGGGAAATTTTTCATTTCATTGGAGGGTCCGATTGTCAAATTTTTTTTTATTATGTTGGTATGCACGCCCCAGTAAGATAAAACTTTCAGCGGTTTTCATTATGAACTCTGTCTGTGACAGCCACTAAGGTTAGACGTGTTTTATGAGCTCGGCGATTTTCGTTTGTTAAAAGAAATGGACCAAAGAATTTGTATCAAATTTTACGTAAAAATTGAAATAAAGAGTAACAAAGTGTGTGAAATGTTAACAAAGGCCTATGGTCAGTCTGCTATGAGTAAATCAAGAGTTAACTAGTGATATAAGCGTTTCCAATAAGGCCGTGAAAACCTTGAAGATGACGAACGCCCTGGACGCCCCATCACATCAACAATCGATGAAAACGTGGAAAAAGTAAAAGAAATGGTTTTGACCGATTGCCGAATCACAATTAGAGAGGTCTCTGATGATGTTGGCATATCGATTGGATCATTTCATGACATTTTTTGGTATGAAACGCACGGCAGCAAAACTCGTTCCAAAATGGCTTTTGCACCGAGATAATGCACCAGCTCACACTCAATTACTTGTTCGTGAATTTTTGGCCAAAAGCAATACTGTAACGATGCCCCAGACTCCAGATTCGCCAGATATGGCTCCGTGTGGCTTTTTCCTATTTCCAAAAATTAAGAGAACCTTGAAGGGCCGTCGTTTTACAGCCGTAGATGACATTAAAAGCGCATCGCTGAAAGAACTAAAGGCTATCTCAAAGATCCAGTTTGAGAAGTGTTTCGGAGATTGGAAGAAGCGCTGGCACAAGTGCATAATCTCCAATGGGGACTACTTTGTAGGTGACAAGATCAATGTATAAGAATAAATAAATATTATTGTCCGAAAAATTAAAATTCCCGTTAATTTTTAAACACACCTCGTTTATTCAAATAATGTGGAAAAATGTTATAAAAAGGGAGTAATTACAAAAAAAGCATGCATGATATCGGAAAAATAAATATACGAGGCGTATTCTTACAGTAAGTACCGTTTGCTTATATTTAAATATTGGCGCTTCAGAACACAGTTTTGCTCCTGCAGCGCCATCTACTGATTCATTGAGAAGCTATAGCAGCATTTGTTTTGTTTCAGAAGTCGTTTGCTTGTCCGTGCATGCAAACAACAATGTCCGCAACAATCGTTGATCCCACCAGCTGTGAAAAGTTCTGTCATACGATTCTTGTATGCAAAAGGATTGTCGGCTGCTGAAATTGTTCGGGAATTATGCCTAGTTTATAAACCTACAGTTATGAGTGAAGGAAAGGTTAGACAATGGTGCCTTGAGTTTAAAAATGGACGAACAAATGTCCATGACGAAGAGCGAAGTGGTAGGCCCAGTATTCTGACAAATGAAATTGTTTCGCAAGTGGAACAAAAACTGCGATGTGATCGTCGATTGACAATTAATGGCCTGGCTGAACAATTTCCTCAATTTGGACGCACTACTGTCTACAATATTGTTGCGGAAAACCTCGGATACCACACATTGCGTGCAAGGTGGGTACCGAAAATGCTCACCGACCACCACAAGGAGCAAAGAATGGCCAGTGGACGAGAGTTTTTGGGTCGTTGGGAACTCTTTAAACCACCCACCGTACAGTCCTGACCTTACACCCAGCGACTACTTCCTCTTCTTGCACTTGAAACAGTGGTTCGGTGGACGTTTCGAAACCGAAGAGGAACTCAAGAATGGCGTTGTCGATTGGTTCAACCCTCATGCGGCGAGTTTCTATGCAGAGGGGTTAAATAAGCTGGTGCAGCGGTACGAAAAATGCTTAGAAGTGAACGGCGATTATGTAGATAAGTGAAGTAGGTTTTAGCTAACTAAAAGTGCCAATAAAATGTGTTTCATATGAGTATATTTTTTCCTGTGACCAAACGGGCCTTACTTTATGAACACGCCTCGTACTACCAGTACCCTTATCTCTTTAGCACATCCGATCATATCATATTGGATCTCTAATCGTGCGAGGAAAAACTAGCATTTAAAATCTATCCGCTCTGCTGTCTATCACTCAGATGTTGGCACGTGATATTATCAACCATGTCAAGTAGGCGCTTGTAATAAATCTTTACCAGCCTTGGTTATGTAAAGAACATTCTAAATAAATTCTAAATAATTTGTACGGAGGATGTTGCCACCGTGATTTTCCGAGACATTCACGTTCATGGTTTGCACAAAAAGTATCGGGAAATGTTTCTACAATTCCTCCAAATTCTTCTAAGTACATCCCTTGAGCGGCCACACACTTTTCTCTGCGGCCTTTCCACGACTCGAAGGCTCCCTGGTAGGCGGATTCCGTAAGGTCCTTGAGGGTACGCGTGCAACCTTTTTTGACGGCACTTAGGTTCTCATGGTGGTGTCCTTTGAGGTAGGATATCACTTTTGGGAGTTTGAAATAATCTGCTGGTGGCAAGTCGAGACTGTAATGAGTTGAGGAGTCGTCGAGATGCCGTTACAGAAGGTATTCTCAAGCAGACACTCGACCCGGCTTTTGATCGACCGTGAAGAAGTTCGGGACGAGTTTAGCGCAGATCTTTCGTATCGCCAAATTTTCAGTAATAATGGTGTGCACTGTCGTCTTATCAATGCCAATACGGTCTGCTATCATGCGCAAAGTTCATGGGTGGTCTGAATTCAGCTCTTCACGCACGGGAAAAATTGTAACCGATATTTTTATACAACCCTTGTACGTACCGAACTAATGGTGAATAAACAGCGGACGAACAAGGAATTATCAAATTGCTTAAAGAAATTTAACTCAACAAATCCCCAAATCCCGAAATTGTACCAACTAGGGTGTTAAAAGAATTAGCTCCTAATATTGCGCGGTATCTCGATGTAATATTTGACAGATCCCTCACTGACTAAAGAGTCCTTAAGAATTGGAAAACCGCACAGCTAACGCCTCCTTTTAAAAGTGGTGGCATGGAGGATCCCAGCAATCACAGACCCATATCCCTCACGTCAAACTGTTGACCGTGGAACACATTTTTAATTCGACAATGGAATACCGCGACAGCACTAACTTCTTAATTAACAATCAGCACGGATTCAGAAAAACCTGATCATGTGAGACTCGGGACAATTCACACATGGCTCACCTCTATAGGGGGGAAAGGAGAGGAAAGGATGGCCGGCAAGTGGTCGCGACCGATTTAAACTTTCAAAAAGTATTTGACAAGGCTTCCCATGCTAAAACCAGTTTGAACGTTAAAGCTTGCCGGCCTAAACTTGGGCGCAATAAATTGGTTTGAAGACCCTCTGTCAGAACGGGAAGAGAGGGCAGTCGATGCTCTTGATAGTTCCAGGCCTGACAGCATACGATAGACCTCAAGTGTACCTCAGAGAAGTGTAATTGGCCCCTTGCTCATCTTCATTTTAGATAGCGACTTTAACCACGAAGTAAAATGTGAGATTAGGATGTTCATGGTTGATACTGTGATTTACTAGGATATTTATGGGGTTAGGGCTCGATTATATGTACATCTCTATCAATACTCTGCGAGCCACCAAAAATGTGTGTGTCAGGGGGTGCAGCACCAGGAGGAAAGGGTAAGAGATGAGGGGTTTGGGGTTTTTCAAATGTGTGGGGGAAGGGGGGGAATTAAAAAATAATACTCCTGGAGGATTTCAACTACAAGCATTCTGGTCTCTTATCGTTCTTGGCAAAAATGGCATTTTAAACCTGGCAGTCTTGCAGTGTATCTCTCGAATCTTATATTCGTGATCCCTTCGACCGTAATACGTTGACGTTCGTGTTATGTTCTTGATGTCATCGTAAATGGACCCATCTTTACATATTTTAATAAATTTTATCTATATTGCAAAAGCCGCTGTGTAAGGGAATCCCAGCCTAAATTTTCTAGCAAAATAGTTACGCTACTGCGTTAGTCATGACAATGTTTGACAAATCCATCCCCCCTCCGCTGAACTCGATCTAATTCCGAAATCAAATTTATATTTTGAGGATCCCATACACTGGCAGCATACTCTAGGTGGGGCCTGACCAAGGCAAAGAAAATATCGTTCCTTCACTTTCTCGTCGCATTTACTAGCACTCTTTTCACAAATCCCAAATTTTCATTAGCACGATCGCATACTACCTTGATCAAAAAGTTCCCGGAATAACCACCGTGTGGCGCTCCCATCGTTCCGATTTGAGTTATGTTTTTTTGTTAAATTGGTACATCTGTTGTTGATATTCCCTTTAAATCTTAGTGTCATAACTTGACATTTGCAAAAGTTACGTCGCCAAGAGTACATCTATCTCTGTGTGTGTTGGCGAATTTTTACATTTACAGAAATGGATTTAAATTTGCAATAACGAACTTGTATTAAATTTTGCGTAAAAAACGGATTTAGTGGCGCACGGACGTTGGAAATGTTGGGAAAGTGTTTCGGAAACGATTCTCTAAAAAAAAAACGGTCGTTTACCAGTGGCACGAGCGGTTCAGAAGTGGTCGTGAGTCAATCGAAGATGATGAACGCAGTGGCAGACCATCGACATCGAAAGTCGGTGAAAAAATTGATAAAGTAAAAGAAATGTTGGTCAATAACCGCAAATTAACCATCAGAGAAATAGCGGAGGACTTGAACATTGCCTATGGATCCGCCCAAGACATTGTGATTAATGATTTGGGTTTCCGTCGTGAAGCAGCAAAGTTGGTGCCAAAAGACCTCAATTTCATGCAAAAAAGAGACCGTGTTGGCGTCGCAAAAGACATGATTTGCGAGGCTGAATCCGATCCCACATTCATCAAAAGGATCATTACTGGAGACGAGACGTGGGTTTATGAGTACGACACGCAATCCAGACATCAGGCAAGTGAATGGCGTTCACCAAATGAGCCGAGACCAAAAAAACCACGTCGTTTTCAGTCAAAAAAGAAGGCAATGCTGACGGTTTTCATGGATTACAACGGTGTAGTGCATCATGAATTTTTGCCAGAAGGCCAGACAGTAAACAAAGAGTATTATTTGGGCGTTATGAGACGTTTGCGTGAAGCAATTCGCCGAAAGAGACCAGAGACCGTCGCACAGTGCTATCATTATTCGTAATTTTTTGACGAAAAATGCAACAAATACCATCCAACAGTCACCGAATTCACCTGATTTGGCTCCCTGTGACTTCTTTCTGTTCAATCGAGTTAAAAAACCATTACGGGGAACGCGTTTTAGCAGCCGAGAGGAAGTAATGGAAAAATCGCAGGAAGCACTGATGGACATACCGAAAACCGAATATAAAAAATGTTTCGAGGATTGGATCAAGCGCTGGCATAAGTGTGTTGCAGTCGATGGGGATTACTTTGAAGGGGACAATATAGATTTAGATGAATAAACTTGTATTTTTAATTTTCTGAATAAATTCCGGGAATATTTTGATCAAGGTAGTATTTCTCGTATGTGTTTTCCCCAGGACAGATCGTGATTAATTGTTACACCCAAGTATTTAAAGGAATCTACCCTCGCCATTTCGGTTTGTTTCACTTTGTAACTAAATGGGAGGAAAATTATCTTTTCCCAAAAATGTATGACTACCCATTTTTTCAAATCCAATTTTCATGTGTTGCATTAATTCTGAATTGCATCTAGGTTATTGGATAACGCGACTCTGTTTTCACGACATCGAATGTCCCCATAAATTACTGCATCATCGGCGGAGAGATGGAGCTTGCTATTAACTACGGTACTGAGGTCATTTAAGTAAATAAGGAATAGGAGGGGGCCTGTGACACTTCCTTGTGGTACACACGACTTGACCGTGACAGTATCGGATGATACACCGTTCAGGACGACTGTTTGGACACGATCACTTAAGAATTGTCTAATCCAGCATATAATACTGTCGTTTTTTCCATAAGTGTCCAACTTCGCGAGTAACTTGCAGTGAGGGACTTTATCGAAAGCTCTCTTAAAATTTAGGAATATCGCATCGACGGGAATATCATTTTCACCGGAATATTACTTTAAGAGGGGATGGAGGTGAGGACATTGGCCTATAATTACTGCGGTCCTCCCTATCTCCGTTTTTAAATATGGGCGTTACAGAAGCTACCCTTCAGCCGTTTAATACTCTTTCTTCTGCTAATGATTTCTTAAATATTGTATCAAGATAAGGAGCAATTTCAGACGACAGTTCTTTCTACACGCGGGCCGGTATCTCATCAGGTCCCGGAGATTTGTTGGGGTCGATGTTTTTAAGGAGCAACTCTATTACGCGGGTGGAAGAGTCCATTGCTTGCATTGGTTGCTGAAATGTTATTGGAAGGTTCTAGGGTATATTCTGTGAGCATATGTTGAAAACATTAGATTAATGCTAGCAGGAGATCTAGATTGTACTATTTAGAAATGGAGTACGAAATATGGATTGCCAGTATACTATTACGAATGTTATGTGTTAAACTTGTTTAAAAGATCAGCGGGATTTTTTTTAAACTTGGTGGAGTTGACCTGGATGTAGTTGATATGATAAAATACCTAGGTGTTACTATAACTGACGAATTATCAGGGGGGCCCACATGCGTGAAATCTGCACATAAGGAAATAAAATGTTAGGATTCATTAGACTCATTGTTGGCATGAGTGAATGTAAGGCCAAGGAATTTTGTTACCATGCCCTCATGAGGTCTCATGTGGTGTTTGAAATCCAACGGAAAACGGCCTCAGTTGGGAAATTGAGAAGGTCCAACGCAGGGTGGCCCACTTTCCTAAAAACTGTTAGGACAAAATTAACAGTTCCTTATAAATGCTTCTGGAGTTGTTCAGGGAATAATTAGCACAAAGACGATTTAATGCTAGGTTGAATCAAGATTTTCAATTCTCCACAAAAGTTAATTACGGCCACCAAATATTTCAAGCATATTATAAAATTAAATATATTATAAAACAACATCACTTACTTTTTTGAAAGCGTTTTGCGTTTGAAAAAAGGAATTTATGTTGCCGCCCCTGTGTATTGTAATGTAATATAAATTCTGTGCTTTTGGGGGACTCTTATTCCATTTAATAAGGCAAGAAAATTTTCAATTATTTTCAAAGCATTGCCATACATATATGTATGTGTCAGGATAAAATTAGTGTAAGCAGATGAGTAATGGTTCATTCTAAATCTTAACATTATGTCAAATTTAATTATAGTTACTAAAGGTTTCTATACAATTAATTACTTCTAAAAGTTTATTACTTTAAACGTTTTAATGGTAAAATGTTGAATGTTTAATTTAATAGTGACATATCTCTGATTTCTCTCTTTTTATAATGTATCTTATTTTAAAGAGCTTTTAATAGCATTTTTATGTTGTTATTCCATTTTAAAAAGAAACGAATTTTTTGCACTAGTCGATGATAGAAATTTACAGAGAAAATTCTAATTTTGCTTGGTTTTTTATAATTTTGGTCTGGCGTTCCTTTTTATGAGAAAGGAATTCAGTGCAATTGGTAGTTTAGGAAATACCATGAAATTTATCGCTGGAAATTATTTTATTGCATATTATATTTGAAAGATGATGGCAAATTTCCCTCTAATAAGTTCCATCAGCGTTGAATAATTTCTTCAGCTTGATTATTAATGACTCCCTTGAATCAAAATACTCCCAACATAACCTACGCAATCCTTGAGCCACATAAAACATTTGACTTTTCATGTGCACAGTCATCCAAATTCCATTTGCCACCAATCGTTTAAATCTTCCTGTGTGTATTTGGGTACTGATGATGTAAAGAAGTAGTTGAGGTAATACCACTTTCACAATTTAAAAATATCCAAAGAAAAATCCAAAAATTTACGAAAAATGTTTCATGCCACTTAATAACCTTTGATTCTGCTCTATAAATTTCATTCTTTGAATCAGTTGCTCTCGATTAACACCCTTTGATTGGAAGCATTTGTTAAAGACCAAAAGGATCTGGTTCTCATAATGTATTCTCTTCATTAATGGTTGATATTTTCTAATAGTAGTAGATATAGAGGAGACAATTGACAGCTGAGGACATTTCCATCATTAGGGATGGTTGGGGAAGGAGGAAGGATGGAGAGAAACCAGGAGTCAGCATAGCCTACTCTTATCAGAAGCTTCCAGGGGGTCAACAGTTTAACGTTCCATTCGATGGACAGCATTCTCACTTGAAGTACTCTCCGCAAATCATTTTGAGTTAGGAATAGGATACCACCGGGAAAGCATTGCCACCTCCAGAATGGAAAGCCAGTATGCTAGTCACCGCACCATTTTGATCCCCAGATGTTTTCTCTTTTGCCCCAGTATCAGAGTCAAACTGTTCTTACGGTTGAATCAATTTCTACTTCAGCTTATCAGCTACTACCTTTCCACTACGTTGTACGAAGTTTTTCACTATTTTACTCAATTATTTATACATCGTTTAACCTAAGGGCTCAATATCTCTCATCTATTTAGTACAAGTGGGTCTAAATGCAGGGCCAGAATAATTAGTGTAAAAAAATCTCAGTTGTTTATTCTCTTTAACGAGCTTCATTTTTTTGTTTCTGCAAAAACTTCGGCAGCAATGTGAATTTGTCTTTTTGGCTTGCTTTATCTTGTAATTGCAAACATCAGTTTTCTAAATTTCATTGGGAAGTTCTGCAAATAGTAGTGCTACTTGCTGTCAACAGTCATTGTTTTATTTTATAAATAATTAAATAAGAAAATGCAATAATGTCGTTAAATTCAACTTGCAGAGTAGCATGTCATTAATTTGAAGTTTAGTTTTTGGCCAAATTAATTTGACTTTCACCCATTTTTCAAACATAAGCTTCGGTTTTTCGTGTTATTTTTGCATGTAAATTTAACAAGTATTCTATGTACATTACTTTTTCCTAAAATAATAAAACTGTGCATTCTTAATTAATTAGCTGTTATTACTCATTCAGACTAAAAAGAAGTAGGCTTATTCTGCTTTGGCAGAGATCCAAATTCCACAAAAGAAATATTGTTAGTCTAGGCATACAAGGGTAAAGTGAAAGGTTCTCGGCTTGGCAATGAAAGACTGCGATTTTCCGGTTAAAAAACTGCTATTTTTCTATATAATCTCCGTTGACTTCAACGCACGTGGTCCAGCGTTTCTCCAACATGAGTATTCCTTCCCAAGAGCGAGAGTCTGGAAGGCTGTGAAAATATCCATCTACGGCCCTCTCAACATCTTCATTGGACGCGAAGCACTTCCCAGACACAAATGTCTTCAAGTTTGGGAACAGATGGAGGTCTGAGGGCAAGTCAATCGAAGACAAGCAAATCGCACCCCGAATCCCGTAGTTTTCCCATCTCCAACGCACCTTTGTGAGCAGGTGACAGCAGGTAGTCCTGCTGAAAGATGATTGTTTTCTTCTTCAACCCAGAAGAAGTCCCTTCTCGCGAATTCTGGCATACAGCCAATCAAAAGGATATGAGTAATATTCACCTGTAATTGTTCTGCCTTTTTTAAGGTAATCAGTTAGCAGGGTCCCTTTAGTATCTCAAACCACACTGGTCATAATCTTCCCGGCAGATGCGATCAACTTTGCTGTTTGGCGCAGAACCGTATTCCACCCACTGCCTCGACTGGTGTTTCGTTTCTGGTGTGTAGTGGTGGACCCAGGTTTCATCCATGGAGAGAAACGCCGCACAAAGTCGGTCGGTTCCCTCTTGAATCGCTCCAAACATTGCTGCGAAAACCGTGTAAGCATTTGCTTATGATCGGCATTCATCAAATGCGGCATCCACCTTGCGCAGAGCTTTCGCATCCCTAATTATTTGTGTAACATGTTTCGCAGCCTTTCTTTCGATATCCCCACGTCTTCGGCTATCCCACTCGCCTTCACTCGCCTATCGTCCAGCTCGATATAGTGCACCTTTTCGATGGTTTCCAGTGTGTTTGCGGTTATTGGCCATCTTTTACGTGGGACATCTACGATGCATTATCGTCCATGTTTAAATTCAGCTGTCCACTTTTTAACGGTTTATATTGAATGAGCAGAGTCCTCGTACACTATTTTGTACTTCGAATGGATTTCATTAGGGGTTAATCCATCCAAAACGTAGAATTTCATGACCGCACGAAATTCAAGTTTTTTTCATTTTAACGAAAAACGTCTTCTGCAACAATACGTGTAAACAAACTACTTGAGAAAAAATTTGAAACCTCTCTGCGAACTAAGGACGCGTGCATCCAGCCAGAAATCATAAATGTTCGCTGATTGGAGCATCATCTCTGTGTAAGGGCGACAATTTTACACCTTACCCTCGTAATCCAATGTATGGACTGAAATTTAACTTGTTTGCTGGGTAAAACCAAATAGTTAGGCTTTGATTAAGAGTTTTACCGTAAATAATGCCTCATTTAAGTTTTAAATTGGTCAAACTCATATTTGTCCATTATTTAATGCCTGTCAGTTCAATGTTGAATTTCAAGATGATGGATAATGAGAAACCAATTAATTGCTGCTCGTGTTAAATTCCCATTTTTCGAGATAAATCTCTGCACAGAAAACAAACAGTCAATAAAAAAATATATTTTTATATACTGTCTAAAATAATACGTAATTATAAATATTTTCAATATTCAACTATCCGTATATTTTAATTTCGTTTTGGTTGGCAGGGAGTGCCACCAAATTAACCCAAACTGCTTACATGTCCAAGAGTAACAAATAACGTCAGCGTCGTTCTGCAGCTTTCGGCCAGTTGTGATATTTTACCAGTGCAAATAAATAGGATCGATAAAAATAATAATGAAACGATATAAAGCACAGGTTTAATAATAAGGATGTATTTTCTCTACCTCCGCAATTTCCTCTTGATTATGTTTATTCTCACCGTGCAAAAATAAGGAGCTATCGCAGTTTTCTCTCTGCTCCTACGTATACTGTGACATTTGGTATGCATAAGCAATAGGATTATGTTGAACCAACAAACTGTATTCATTTGAACAAATTTGTGAAGCCAATTTTGTTTTTCAGATATTAATGCAGATTGGAAGTAAACCGTTATTTGGATATTTGTTCGGAAAGAAAATGTTGTTCCGTTGATGAAATTAATAAACTCCATAAATGTCATGAAAATAAACTACTCGGAACGTCCCTTACTACGAGGTGGAAAAGCAAGACGTATTTTCAAAGTTTGGTCTTAATATTATTTTGGGGGTGTGGCAATCCAGTGGGTAGAGCGCCTCACTAATGATCTTGAGGGCCAGGTTTCAATACTGGGTGATTCCTCTGGGCGCCCTCAGTTTAACCCACTCTGTGAATTTTTTTCGGGTTGCAGGTCTTCTTGGGAAACCACAGGCGACAAAGAGAAAGAAACTTCCCCCCATTATTACCCTGTGATGTACGAGGGTCATCCGGAAAGTAGTACCCGTTCGTGAAATAAAAAGACAAAAGTAAATATTAACAAACATAAAAAAATTTATTTGAAAGAGGATACTTTAAACTACTTCTCAACATAATCTCCAAGCAAATTAAGGCATTTGTCATAACGTGTGACAAGTTTCTGTATTCCTGCTGCATAGTCCTTCGCCGCCAGCTCATTGAGATACAGGGTCACTCCTTCTTTAAGTTGTTCATCGCTGTCAAATCTTTTTCCTGCCAAAAAGTCTTTAAGCTTTGTAAAGAGATGAAAATCTGAAGGGGCCAATTCCGGGCTATACGGTGGATGGTCGAAAGTTTCCCATTTGAATTGCTGCAAAAGTTTTTGTGTTATCCCAGCTGCATGAGGCCTGGCATTGTCATGAACGAGAATGACACCAGTAGACAATAGACCTCGCCGCCGATTTTGTATTGCCCGCCGTAATTTCTTTAATGTTTCACAATACGCATTAGCATTAATAGTGTCTCCACGGGCCATAAAATCAATAAGCAATACACCTCGTCGATCCCAGAAAATGGTTGCCATGAGTTTCCTGGTGGACAGAACTGTCTTGAATTTTTTTGGTTTGTTTGGTGAATGAGCATGATGCCACTCCATTGACTGTCGTTTACTCTCAGGTGATGCATAACAAACCCATGTTTCGTCACCAGTAATTATGCGAGTCAAGAAAGAGTTTCCTTCATCAGAATAACGTCCCAAAAACGTCAGTGCTGCAGCCATACGCTTGGTTTTGTGCTCATCTGTAAGCATGCGAGGGACCCATCTTGCACAAATTTTTGCATAATGCAGATGGTGTTTAACAATTTCATGAACAATTGTTCGAGAAACATTGGGAAAATGCTCACAGATGTCATCAATTGTGACGCGCCGATCGTTCCTCACGAATTCGTCAACTGAGCTCACCAGTTGGTCTGTAATGACAGACGGTCTCCCCGAACGCTCATCGTCGTGTGTGTTCCCCCTCCCCATGTTGAAGTTGCGACACCACCGCCGAACAGACGACTCGTCCATTACATTGTCTCCATACACCTCCTTTAATTGGCCATGAATATCACATGGGCGAACGTTTCTTGCATTGAGGAATTTAATCACTGCCCTCACTTCACAACTGGCGGCGTTCTCAATTTTTTTAAACATTGTAAACAATCACAGAAACAACACAGGCAATGCTAGCGTCACGCAACTTGGCTCAGAGAAGGCAGACAAGCCACTGAAGCTATCTGACCTCGTCCAGCGGCTACTCGCGTCGTCAGCACTTCATGCGGCACGAACGGGTACTACTTTCCGGATGACCCTCGTAATACTGCAGATTGTGATTTAAGAAAGGAAAATGAACAATTGAATCCGTTACTGGTAATAACAGCATCAATTACAATACAACAATAAAGGGAATCTAATATTTTTGAACTGCGCCCTAAAATGGATGACACAGGAATTCTTAACATTCGCAACTGAAAGAGATTGTCGCCCCAGAAAAAAAAAGTTGATCATAGTTTTAGCAATAAAGTTGATCAAAGTAATAAGAAATTGCTGTTCAGTACTCCTGAAAGCATGGTTCTACATAAGCCTTTTCAAGTCAGGACTTGATAGGGATCTCATAAAAATTACATCCAACTTATCTTTCTTTAGCATGGCTTTACCTGTGAACAAGTTTCAAAATATGAAAATAACGACTACTTTAAAGTGGGAGCTGATCACATCCTTGTAGGGAATTTATATGAAAAGATACGGGGCATAAATATGTGGTTATTTGTAAATACAGGTTCAAGTTTAACAGTTATTTATCTAAAAATATTAATAAACAAAGTGGAAATTCTGTGCCCTCAAATGATGATATCCTAGTCGCTTAAAGTGGCAATGTCACAGAAATGCATTTCTCAGATGGGCCTGTTCCCCACCTCCAACCTGGAGTTACTTAGCCAAAATCTTGTGTTTAGATACTTATTAATTAAACACTTTTGCATGTGATATTGACATATATATTTCTATATATATATATATATATATATATATATATATATATATATATATATGTATATATATATATCCAATGTGAGTTGTATAATAAGAAATCTGAGGTAGAAAAATTACTTACATTGGCCCACGTGTGCTGTTACCAGCATTGGCTGCAATATACAAGGACTATATCTCAATGAACATTGGCGAACCAAAAATGAGGTCAATCTGTTTTATATGTAAATTCAGCTTAGAATCATTCAACTGCTGGTCTGTACCTAAAAATGTAGGGACTTTATATAGGTCTTGAAAGGTTTTAAACTCTTAGCAACTTATTTAGAGCATAGGTTCTGTGCCTTATTACCCTTATGGTGTTTTGAACATATCTGTAAAAAATCGGAAGTAGTTCTGTCCATTTTCTGAGTTTGAACCTATTTATCATAGAATGTGGGAATTAAGCTTTGTTGAGACACCGAAAATTACTCATTTCCTTGTTTGTGAAAATTGTATTCACTCTTATAATTTATAATATGCAAACATTCAGCCAAGTAGGCTTTCTGCCTTTCAGGTAACGTAATCACCAGTTATGGCTGTGAACTGTATACTTGTATAATTCGTAATAACTATTTTCTAATTGCACACTAAGTTGTACACTATACTTTTAAGACTCAAATAACTCACAAAATATTCAAAATGAACTAAAACTATTACTATTACACCCATAACGGTGAACATTCAGAGGAATTTAAATGACTAAAATCTTTTAACAGTTGGCACTGTATTTAGTAGTTGGGGAAAATTAGTTTTCCAAGTGTTTAGGGTTACTTTTTAGACACTTTTGAACACTGTCGTACTAAAAATTAATTAATTGTAACCTCACTTAAAGGGAAGAAAGTCATTCTCGTAATGAGGATTCATTGTTTGTCGGGAATAATTTAATCTGTTTCTACCAATCTTGCGAAACCAATAGGAATTTGTATGGCAAAGAGGCTTGCAAGAAATACAACATAATATAATCATTCAACTAAACAAGGTCTGTCCCGTAAATAGTATGACTTAAATTTTCCGGATAGACGGACGGTGGTTTCTCTGGATGGGTTTGAGGGAGGGGAGTCTCAGGAAAAGCTTGGAGACCGGTGGCAGTTGACTCCCAGCCTTTACGGAATGCGGATCGTTCGTGTTCGAAACCTCTATTTCGTGATCTTGTTACGCTTCGTCACGAACCGGTTATTGGAACACCGCTGCGGCATCAAAATTTGCGTTAAATTGAGCAAAACCGGTAAAGACACTCATGGCATGCTCAAGGCAGCTTATGCTGATAACGCCATAGGTAGATCCTGTGTAGTTGAGTGGCGCAAGTTGTTTCGAGAGGGTCGAGAATATGTTAGACTCGCCGAACGTTCAGGACGCCTTCGGCTTCAAAAATTGACGAAATCTTACAAGAGTTGTGACTTCGTCGGTGTGGGATCGAAGATTAAATGTTCGCATTGTTTATGATGCAATTATCTTCCCTAAAAGTGATGTTCATCGACTTGTGACCGAAAATATCGCCATGAGAAAGGTGTGTGCGAAATTGCTGCCGCGAGTGCTCTCGGAGGAACAGAAGGAAACTCACACGCGGATTTTCCAAGATCTTATCGACCGTGTAAGTGAGGATCCAGTTATTTTAGACAATGTCCCACCACACTTCTTTCCTCCCCCGTCTCAAACCCATGTTGAAAGGACGTTACCACGAGTTGGAAGCAATTTTCATGGGGAGAATTGACCGTCACAAAGGAAAAATGTAAAAAATATCACATTTAAATGAAGATATAGTTTGGAAGTCTACTTGTCGAGCTATTTAGCTGTACAGGTTGACATTTAAAGCCATGTTATTATTATTAATAAATTATGCAAAATAATAATAAATATATTATAGCAATATAATATTTTGATTTATTTTCCTTTCATGTTTTCTGTTTACTCAGTATAACTTGATAATTTTTGTGGTACAAAAGACGTTAGTATGTAAATTGTGTGTTTATATATTAATTAATATTTATGTCATTGCCTGGCATGAAGAAGATATGGAACACTTGCAATGGTAATATCCATATGTTTGCCTATTTTAACCTTCCATAATAGTACTATTAACTTAGGGTAGTTTTTTTATAATTTATTTAGAAACATTTATATGGGAATTGTTTATGGGTACTTATTATATGTATATATTCGATGATTCCCAGCAAGTGATAAGATATTAGGAAACTAGATAGATGTTGGATAATATGTATATTAAATGTAGCTGTAAAAAAATAAGGTTTTGGAATGAATTACGTTTCACGATCACCATCCCTTGGTCATAATGTGATTACATATTTAAGTGCACTGCGACTTTGAGATTTGCCACTGTCCTATGCACGATTACCAACTTAGAAGATGAACATTCTTGACTGCTCAAGAATTACTAACGGAAAATAAGAAAAGCGAAATCTTAACAAATTAAAGAAAAACAATGAGCAAGAGAAGAGCAAGCGATTTTCCCGAATTCTACCCGAGCCAACAATAAAGAAGATCAAAGAAACTGAAACCATTTGTGGAGAACATGAGACTTTGGACAAGGAAGAATGCAGCCAATAACAAGGTTAGTCTACAAAAAGTATTTTCTTCATTGTGCAATATTTTCATTAATCTTTGTATATTTTTACGTGTTTTATTAACAGACATGGCTCCGAGCTGTAGGTGTAAATGTACAACACACGTAGAGTGTATATATGGACCCTTTCCTTTATTAATAGATAGATAAAGTCGGAGGGAATTAGTGAAATCAGTTAGGTTTGCTAATGACCAAGCTTCATTTTGTCAGTCAACCAAAGGAGCTGCAGCCATTGCTGAGTGGACAGTAAATTAAGTGATATAGATTCGGGATGAGAATCAACATTAATAAAACAGGTTATGCGATTTTCCGCAAAGAAAAGGCCTAATCTAAACATTAAAACAGGAGGGGAAAAAATAGAGTAGGTAGAGCAGTTTACGTTTCTCCGAAGTGTTTTGGACCAACACGATCAAAGTAGTAGAGACGTAAGAAGAATTGCGCTGGCCAAAGAGGCTTTCACAAGGAGGGAGTTGATGACGGGGGCGTTGTGTAGGGAGGTTAAGAAAAGACTCGCTAAAACTTTGATATGGAGCGGTCAGTGAAGCGGGAAAATATACGTAGGCTTTTGAAATATAGGTGTGGAGAAGAATGGAGACGGTGAAATGGACCGAAAGGAAAACAAATGGGGAAGTACTAGGGATGGTGAGCGAGGAGAGGGGTTTGTTGGGAGGAATCCTTTGGAGGTAGGAAAAATGGATGAAAGGCGTATTGAGCGGTAGTGGAATGCTGAACAAGGCCATAGAAGGGAGATTGGTAGGCAAACGAGGAAACGACAGGAACAGGATAGGGATGTTGGTCGGGATGAAGGAAGGAAGGAATTACACTGAGATGAAGAGGGACCTGATGCAGAGTATGTTGCTCGATTTTGTTTTGTTAGGAATCACAGAATATTTATTTGGTAGTTTTTTCCATCCAAAAACCTTTCTTAAGCGGTCACCTAGTCGCCTTCATTCACCTATAACGTCTTCATTTTCTTTCACAATACTATTTACAATACTATACTAGTATTTCCATTAGCATTTCCTAAGTTTTGGGTTTTTGTTTTTCATTCTCCGAACTCTCACTGCACGAGTTTTTAAGCATTGCCGATTTGTCTCTTCTGAATATTTTCCTTTATTTCCTGGCAACAGCTTTCTCTCCATTCTTTGTTGGCCTTCTTGCATTTTCGTATGATTTGGTTCTGCAATACCTTATAAAAAGGTTTTCTCATTTTCATTCCTAAGGGCCTTCCCTTTTCTTCTAGCCTTTACGAGTACCCATATTTGAGCTATTGTCCATAGCCTTTAGATTTAGCGACCCAAGTCACGATTACCTTAGGAGCTACTTCGGTTAATACATATATGTTCAACGTAGTTCATGTTTCTCTTTCCGGCAAGGATTTAGTATTTTTGTATCTTACCCAGTTCCCCAGCATCTCCCTTATATATCTTATTCCACGATTTTCCTCGAAGAGGTTTGGTTCTCACCGTCATGTTTTTCCTATTCCATATTAATCTCAGGTCCCCGTAGAGTTTCGTTTTCTAAATCGAACGTACCCGAGGTGCTACCCGCTTTGACGTTCTCCGACCACAGCGTTTCCGTACGCTGTTATCATGGTTAGGTCTTTCTTCTCCTCTTTTACTATTCTTAGAACTTCTTCCATTTCTTCACGTACTTATTGTGTTTCTTCGTCTGAAAGACTGAACTGTGGCAAATAGGGCACCACTTCTTTCGTAAACTTTGCACATGTAGAATGATTCATGTAAATTGTTCAGATTTCATATAGAGCTCGGACACTCAGGAGATGATTTTCGCGTAACAATTGACCATTATTTTGGATGTCGTCCGTTTTTGATTGTGAGGGTCGTCCAGGGGGCGGAACGTCTTCGGTAGTTTCTAGTCCTTCCTTAAACCATTTACACGAATCAAAAAATGTGTGCACAATAAAAATTCTCTTCAGTACACTTCCTTTAAACGCTGCCCCTTACCATTGGTGACGGGTAGGTTGTGTTGCGGGAGCCATTTTCTTTTCTTGTTGCATACGTATGTGGGCGCGCGTGTGTTTATATATATATATACATATGTGGGTCGCAGTGGTCCAGTGGGTAGAGCGTTGGACTACTGACCGGAGGGTCCCGGGTTCGATTCCCGGGCGAGGCACTCTGGGCACCTGCAGCTCCACCCAAGCTAGTTGGTTTTTCGGGTACCAGATCTTCCAGGGAAACCATAACCGGCACAGGGAAAGAAACCCACCCCCCCCTACCCTGATGTGTGAATATTCGCACGCCGTCGGGCTTGGTACATGGGTGAGCTCTACCATCCCCTACTAAACCGACCTTCAGGTTGATTACTGTGTTTATGGTTTAAAAAAAATATATATATATATATATATATATATATATATATATATATATAATTCGAGAAACAGTGAGTCCCTCTTTTATACTATGTTTTTAGTTTCTGTGTTTGTCTACTAGTTAGTGAATTTACATTATATATATATACATACACACATGTGTATATGCATATACATATATATATATATATATATATATGTATATGCATATACATATATATATATATATATATTATTAGGTAATCTACCGGTTAAGGTAGGTTTTTGGATGGACACAGCTATCACAGAAATATTTTCTAAATCCAAACAAAACCCAATCCAGTAACCAACCCTACATCAGGTCTCTCTTCATCTCTGTGTACTTCTTTCCTTCCTTCATCCCGTCAAACATCCCTATCCTGTTCCTACCCTTCGTCGTTTGCCTAACATGCTCCCCTCTATTACCTTTTCAACATCACACTACTGCTCAATACACCTTTCATCCATTTTTCCTGCCTCCATAGGATATTTACCAACAAGGTCATCTCCTCACCCACCTACATCCCTAGTACTTCATTTGTTTTCCTTTCGGTCCATTTCACCTTCTCCATTTTTCTCCACACTCACATTTCAGAAGCCTCCAATCTACGTCTATCCTCCTGCTTCAGTTACCACGTCTCCGCACTGTATGTAGCTACGCTCCATATGAAAGTTTTTACGACCCTTTTCTTAACCTCCCTTCTCACCGGCCCCGTTATCAATTCCTTCCTCTTTGAGAAAGCCTCCTTGCCCAGCGCAATTCTTCTCCTTACGTCCCTACCACTTGGACCGTGTAGGTCCAAAACTCGTGTTTAGCAAAGCCTTTTTCTTACTGCAAAATCGCATAACCTTTGCTTTATTAATATTGACTCTCATCCCATATCTATCGCACTGAATCTGCCTTTTACTCAGCAATGCTTGCAACCCCTGGGCTGACTGAGCAACTAATGCTTGTTCATCAGCAAACCTAAGCGATTCTACGAATTGCCCTCCGACTTTCATTCCTACCTCCAGCTTTTCCCATGCCTCCCAAATAATTTCATCCACATATACGTTGAACAGCACCGGTGACAATGGGCAACCCTGCCTTACACCTCTTCCTAAAAGTGTCCATCCGGACTCTCCGTATCCCACTCGCACCTGAGCAGTCTGAGACATGTTCAGGTTGCGGATCAGCCTCCTGTCCCTCCAATACATTCCTATTCTGAGCAATACACTCATTAATTTTTCCCAATTCACTCTATCAAACGCTTTTTTGAAATCTACAAAACAGGCAAATACGTCCTGATCGTATTCTATATTCCTCTCGACTAATGATCTCATTACTGAAATGGCATCAGGCGTACCTCTCTCCTTCCTACAGCCAAACTGATTACACCCTAAGTGATCATTTGCCCTACTCTCTATCCTTTTGTTGATGATCCTAAAAATAACTTTACCTGCCTGGGATATCAAGCTTATTGTTTTGTAATGCTCACATTATGTAGCCTTTACCTATTTCGGAATAGGAACTAACACTGATCTCACAAAATCCTCCGGCCAGATTCCTTCCGCATAGATACTACGAATAAATCCATAGGATGTCTTCTTCCCACATCTTCCTAAACATTTCAACAGTTCCACAGGATTGTTGTCTACCCTCACGGCCTTATTTGCTTTCATCTCCTTTAATGCCCTTTCTATTTCATCGTCGAGTATGCCTGGACCTAAGCTATCTTCTTCTACGTCATGTTCCTTTTCTATGTCTAACCTTGTTGGTCTAAATTCTCTACCATACAGTGCTTCTATATATTCCTTCCATCTCTCAGGGATTATTTCTGGTTCAACTATTATTTTACCCCACTTATCTTTTAATGTTAGCACAGATCTTGCCTTCTTAATTCCCGATAATAACTTAACCTTGCTTTATAGAGCACCAATTTCACCCTTTTTCTGTAAACTTTCCATATCCTCGCATTGCGTTTTCCACCTTGCTTCCTTTGCTTTAATTTGGGCCATTCTCAATTTATTGTTTAACTCTTTGTACTTCATTTTGCCTAATTCTGTGTTTACATTTTTCCATCTTCTTCTCTCATCCATCTTTGCATTCATCTCATCCGTTACCCATGGTTTCCTTATCCTTTTCCCGTTAACGGTTCCTGTAGTGTCTTTTGCGGCTTCCGATATCCCTTGCTTGATACATTCCCATTTTTCTTCGATAGTACATCATTCTTTACCGTCATCCATATATATATATATATATATATATATATATATATATATATATATATATATTATATAACAAATATTCATTCACATGGGAATAGATTTCAGGTAAAGGGACATATGTAAAGGACGAACACAAGACAGAAGGGGAGGCGGATTTGAGCAGATCAAAAGTGCAAAAATATATTCCTCGACCGGGACTTGAACGCTGGATCTCTCCAGTTGTCGGGCGGATGCTCTAACCACCTGAGCTATCGAGAAAATGTACTTAACACTCAATCTGGAATATTATAAAACGCCAAATTGCTCCGGTTCATTGGCCAGGAGATGGCGTTAGGGAGCTGTTTCACCCCACCAAAGGAGAAATAGACAAACACACGAAGAAGGACAGTAGGTTAGCAAGCATACAACATCATAAAGAATAGGAACGGTGCGTTTCATGGGACGCATAGCCAGAAGAAGAGACGAGCCACATTGGACAAATACACATTCAAATTTCGCGATACGGCGAACAAATATTCATTAACAAAGAAATAGAGATAAGGAAATGGGAGAGGAACACACTCAAAGGACGAACATAAGAGAGGTGGGGAAGGCGGATGTGAGCAGATCACAAATGTAAGAATATTTTCCTCGAGGTGGACTTGAACACCGGATCTCTCCACTTGCCGGGCGGATGTTCTAACCGCCTGAGCTATCGAGAAAATGTACTCATAAATGGAACACTCACATGTTATTTCTTGATAACTTCGACCGAATCGAACTCCGTCTTCCTCGGAAGATTAGTTTTAACTGACTCAGTCCTAACTAATCTTCCGAGGGAGACGGAGTTCGATTCCGTCGAAATTATCAAGAAGTAATGTGTGAGTGTTCCTTTTATGTCCTCATGGTTTGTTGCTAAGTTTTTTTTATTTTTCACTTCCGTGTTACTTCGAAGAAACCATATATATATATATATATATATATATATATATATATATATATATATATATATATATGTATGTATGTATGTGTGTATACACACACATTCAAACACGAAATCCCGTCGCACGGCGAATAAATATTCATTCACAAGGAAATAGATGTAAGGAAAATGGATAGGAACAAATAATGGACGAACACAGAAGATGTGGAGAAGGCGGAATTAAGGAGATCACAAGCGCAATATTATTTGCTTGACCGGGACATGAAAACCAAATCTTTTGACTTGCCGGGCCTCATGAAAAAATTCGTCCCTGATCGGTATACTTCTAATCCTCAAACCTCCCTCCGAAGACAACACTCCCTTTGATAAATGTTAAAATGTATTCATTTTGGCATCCCTCCCACCCTCTGACCTCCACTGAAACTCAAAATAATAGAGCAAGCGTTCATCTGGCTGCTGGATTCCTTTAATTCTTTAAGTATTAATATTAGATATTAATTACCCCGATCTTCACATCGTTCCACCGCCTCTCCGCCCCAACACCTTCCAAATTAGCCCACCCTTTGTAATAATCCACCTCGTATGTATTCCTCTCCCATCTCTTTCCCTCGCAAACCTTTCTCCACCTTCCCCTTCCATCCAGCGCATCGAGCCCCTTCTTTTCCTCTGTTCTGTCCTTCTATTTCTTGAGAAAGGTAACGTGGAACACCGAAAATTCGAATCCTAGGGAGTTTTTTTCTGCGTGTTTCTGTATTGTTGTCTAGTCCACAAGTGCTAACTTCATATATATTATTATTCACGTCCGTGAGACTTTCACCAAATGTTAGCTAGTGAGAATTCACACATCAGGGTAGGGGGGTCAGTTCCTTTCCCTCTGCCGGTGATGATTTCCCAGAAAGATCTGGTATCCGAAAAATCAACTAGCTTGGGTGGAGCTGCAGGTGCTCAGAGTGCCTTGCCCTGGAATCGAACCCGGGACCGGAGGGCCCCGGACCCAACGCTCTACCCCCTGGACTACGGCGACCCAATAAAGTGTTGTATATGTTTGTATACATTTGGTCGGCACAATGGCAAAAAAAATATTAATAAAAGCCTTTGTCCACCAGCGTCTCTTCCGCTCTTCAAAACTATCGGCAAAGTTCTTTTTCGGAATGGTAATCAGCTGCCTCGTCGCATTCTCTTTTATCTCGCCAACGTCAAGAATTTCGTGCTGCAGTGTCAGGGGACTGTCTCCAAGCCGCGAACGATGCCTCAGGTGTTCTAAAAAATATCAAAACTGGAGATGAGTAATATGTGTATCCTGTTAATACTCTGAAACAAAATCAGTCTACCAAACATTCGGTTGAGATACGACGGGAATACGACGAGGCAGCTTTTGACCATTCCGAAAAAGGACTTTGCCAATGGAAGTGGAAGAAGCCCTGAAATGTGTGTGATGTCCAAAGAGTAGTACTTCGAAGAGGACTAAGGCCACATTGTTCTAGGTAGACTATTTTTCTCAAAATATTGCATGGCTGGATCCTTTCAAGACGAGACTTGTGTGTGTGTTTGTATATGTGTACATTGTAGATTGTTTGAGCTTTTGGCCTTCTCTGAGGCCTTCTTCGGGTCAGATTTGAAGTTCTTGGACGGAAACTTTTGATTCTGGGGGAGGGAAGGTGCAGGGTATGCTGGGAAGGGAATTTAAAGGTTGTGGTTGAGGAATTTTAAAAGCTCGGAAAGCTAGTATGTATGTGGATTCGCGAGTTCCCACCTCTATATTGGTGGCTGAATCGGGCAGGGATTCTAGGGTGGTTAGTGTGAAGCACTGGTCGGAAGAAAGGTTGTGGGAATTTGTGTGTGAAGGGATAGGAAGAGAAGAGAGTGAGGCGGAATTACAGGAGCAGCGGTAATTGTCCATTCGAATGGATAAGGGGTTTTGCATTCGCCTATGTAAAATGAAGTGCATTGTTTTTATGACAAATGGTAGACTATGTTTTTCGAGAGGTAATTAGCTTGGGAATGAGGTGAGGGGGCAATGAGGGGATATGGAGAAAGTGGAGCATATCTAATAAGTAGACGTATTTTACAACGGGGACAGTTGCAAGTAGGGGAAATATGAGGCAATTTGTGAGGGGGGGCGCCATAGGGTTGGTGATCTCAGGTTTCTGAGATTGGCGGGTCGTATGTATGCGGGAGAGGAGCAATGGGGCAGTAAGGATGAGGTCGCGTCATTGTCGTGTAAAATAGGAAACAGTTCTTTAAGAAAGGTTTTCAGTCTGTTGGATCCGTGGAAGTAGGTGGTGCGAAGGTTGAGTCCTGCGTCAGATGTGGGGTTGTTATTCTGTTGTGTGTGTGGTCGGGTGGAGCGATAGATTTTACCCTGTATGAGCTTTTCTGGGTAACCGCGTTTGTGGAGTGCATGGTGTAGATTGTGGAGGTATTTGTTGAGGGTGGCTGTTATTTTGCAAATCCGGTGTCCGCGGATGGAGAGATAGTTAGGAACCGAGCGTTTGGTGAGAGAAGGTTGACAGCTGATAAAGTGTAGAAATTACTGATGGTAAGTGGCTTTGATATGTACTGAAGTGGTGAATTTGTTATTGAGAAGGCAGATGTCTGTGTCGAGAAAGGTGATAGTGGAGTCTAAAATGGAAGAAGTGCATTAAACTGTGAACGAAAAATTTGAGGTCGATAAGAAATTGTTGAGGGGCTCAGAGCGGTGTATCCAGAAAATAAAATTGTCGTGGAAGTAGCGGACCCAGAAAAGAGGTTGTCGGGGTTGCTGTGAAAGGAAAGTCTCTTTAAGGTGGCCCATGAAAAGATTGGCGTATGATGATGCCCTCCTCGATCCCTTCGCCTTTGGTTTGCAAATGTACGCAATTTTGGAACGAAAACACGTTTTCTGTGAGGACAAAAGTGGCTAGTTTGAGCTAGAATTCGATCGAAAGGTGCTGAGGTGGGTGGCGTAAGGAAAGGTGTCAGAAAGAGAATAAGCCTTCTGCATGGGGAATTGAGGTATAGAGGAAAGTAATGTCGATGGTGGGCATAATTAGTTCGTAGGTGGAGGGAATAGAGACAGAAATTTAAATGCATGTATATATATTTTAGGTCTATGCGAGGTGAGATGGATAGCGGGGATTACTGGAGTGATAATGATAGAATAATGTACAGTGGCGGGGATGAGAGCGAACGAGGGGTTCGTAATATTAAATAAAGAGGTAAGAAGAAGCGTATTCAACATAGAGCAAGCAACGGATAGAATACTATTGGTAGAGTTTAAAGCAGAACCGACGAACTTCATCATTGTTCAGGTATACATGCCACCGAGCAACCATAAGGAGGAAGAAGTCGATAGATGTACGATGACTTAGAGGAAATAATCGTGTGTTCCTACAGGGAAACATTTGATAGTGATGCGGGATTGAAATACGACGGTAGACGAAGGAAGAGATGGTGATGAGGTGGGGGACTACGGTTTAGGCACGAGGAATGACCGCGGGGAGAGAGCAATTGAGCTCTGTAGAAGACGGGGGTTGGTCATCACCAACACATGGTTTCGAAACCACAAAAAGAGTAAGTATACATGGAAAATGCCAGGTGACTCAGAAAAGTATCAGATGGACTATATTCGGGTTAGGCACAGGTTTAGGAACAGTGCGATAAATTCGCACAGCTTCCCGGGGCCGGATGCGGACTCTGACCACAGTTTAATTGTTAAGAAATGTAACGTCCGCTTCAAAAAGATAAGGCGGGGGCGGCGTGTAAGGAAATGGTATGTAGAAGCATTAAATAGATTAACAAGGAAGGAGGATCAGCAGACTGTAGAGAAAATCATGGATTATGGTAAAGAGCTGAGTACTAACGAAAAAAATGTTAATGTATGAAGAAAATGGTATCGAAGGCCTCAGAAGACACAAGAGGAACCGTTAACGGGAAAAGGATAGGGAACCCATGGGTCACAGATGAGATGATTGCAAAGATGGAAAGAGAAGAAGATTGTAGAATGTAAACCAGGAGTTATGCAAAATGAAGTACAAAGAGTTAAACAATAAATTGAGACGGGCCACAATTAAAGCAAAAGAACATGGTGGAAAACTCAATGCGAGTAGATGTTCACAGAGGAAGGGTGAAATTGGTGCGCTATACAGCAAGGTTAAGTTATTATCGGGAAGTAAGACGGCAAGATCTGTGCTCACGGTTATAGATAAGTGGATAAGTGGGGTAAGGTAATAGTTGACAAAAAAAGGTTCAAGAGAGATGGAAGGAATATATAGAAACACTGCATGGTAAAAAAGTAGGCCAAAAAGGTTGAGATATAAAAACGGAACAGGACATAGAAGAATATAACTAAGATTGGCAATTTTCCGCAAAATAAAATTTTAATACGACCAGTGTGGATGTAACTACATCATCTTCTGGTAGACAGGTGATGATGTAGTTACATCGAAACCGGTCGTATTCAAATTTTATTTTGTGGAAAATTGCCAATTTCAATTAATCATGATGTTCCACCATATCACGCCTGAAACGTCTCTTTTTATAGAAAATATAACTTAGGTCAAGGCATACTCAACGATGAGATAGAAAGGACATTAAGGGAGATGAAACCAAATAAGGCTCTGAGAGTAGACAACATTCCTGTGGAATTATTTAATTGTTTAGGAAAATGTGGGAGGAAGGCTCTATAAGGACTGATTCGTAGTACCTATAAGGAAGGAATCTGGTCGGAAGTCTTAGTGTGGTCAGTTTTACTACCTATTCCGAAAAAGGTAAAGGCTACAACATGTGATGACTACAAAACATAAAGTTTGAATTCCCACGCAGCTAAAGTTGTTCTCAGGATCATCAAAAAAAGAATAGAGAGTAGGGCAAATGATTACTTAGCGGATAAACAGTTTGGGTTTAGGAAGGGGAGAGGTACGCGTGATGCCAGTGTAGTGATGAGATCACTAATAGAGAGAAATATAGAGTACAATCAGGACGTATTTGCCTGTTTCGTAGATATCGGAAAAGCGTGTGATAGAGTGAATTGGGAAAAATTAATGCGTGTATTGCAGAAAATAGGAATGGATTCGATGGACAGGAGACTGATCTGCAACCTGTACATGTCTCAGACTGCTCAGGTGCGAGGTGGGAACGGAGAGTCCAGATGGGCAGTGTTTTTCCGACTTTCATTCCTACCTCCAGTTCTTCCCATGCCTCTTTAATCATTTCATCCAGATATTAGTTAAACAGCGCCGGTGACAATAGACAACTGTGCCTTACACCTCTTCCTAGTCCTGTCCATCCGGATTCTCTGTTCCCCACTCGCACCTGAGAAGTCTGAGATATGTACAAGTTGCGGATCAGTCTCCTGTCCCTCCAATCCATTCATTTTCTCTGCTATACACGCATTAGTTTTTCCTAATTCACTCTATCAAACGCTTTTTCGAAATCTACAAAACAGGCAAATACGTCCTAATTGTATTCTATATTCCTCTCAATTAGTGATCTCATTACTGCAATGGCATCACGCGTACCTTTTCCTTTCCTAAACTTAAACTCATCTTCCCGTAAGTAATCATTTGCCTTACTCTCTATCCTATGGTTGGTGATCCTGAGAATAATTTTTGCTGCGAGGAATATCAAGCCTATTGTTCTGAAATTCTCACATGATGTAGCCTATACCTTTTTCGGAATAGGAACTAACACTGATATCACAAATTCTTCCGGCCAGACTCCTTACTCATATATAATACGAATCAGTCCATATAGACTCAACTTCCCACATTTTCCTTAACATTTCAACAGTTCCGTAGGAATGTTGTCTACCCCCGCGGCCTTATTTGCTTTCATCTCCTTTAGTACCCTTTCTATTTCTTCGTCGAGTATGCCTGGACCTAAGCTATCTTCTTCTACGTCATGGTACTTTTCATGTCTAACCTTGTCGGCCTAAGTTCTCTACCATACAGTGTTTCTATGTAATCCTTCCATCTCTCTTGGATTTTTTCTGGTTCAACTATTGTCTTACCCCACGTATCTTTATTTGTTGGCACAGATTTGTATAGCGCATTAATTTCACCCTTCCTCTCTAAACTTTCCATATCCTCGCATTGCTTGTTCCACCGTTCTTCTTTTGCTTTATTTGTGGCCCTTCTCAATTTATTGTTTAACTCTTTGTACTTCATTTTGCCTAAATCTGGGTTTACATTCTTCCATCTTCTTCTATCATCCATCTTTTCAATACTCTCATCTGTTATCCATGGTTTCCTTATCCTTTTTCCGTTAATGGATATAAAAATACATAAATTCAAACACGAAATCCCGCCATACTGCGAACAAATATTCATTCACATAGAAATAGATATAAGGAATGGGGAAAGGAACTCACATAAAGGACGAACACAGGAGAGTTGGGAAAGGGGGAATTTAGCAGACCACTAAATTAAAATTATCTTCCTTGACGGGGACTTGAACACCGGATCTCTCCATTGCCGGGCGGATGCTCTAACCACTTGAGCTATCGAAAAAACGTACTTTACACTGAAATCTGCGATCCTATAAAGCCCCAAATATATATATATATATATATATATATATATATATATATATATATATATATATATATATATGTACGCTTGATGCCATTGCAGTAATGAGATCAGTTCCTATTCCGCAAAAGGTAAAGGCTACATAATGTGAGCATTACAAAACAATAAGCTTGATATCCCAGGCAGGTAAAGTTATTTTTAGAATCATCAACAAGATAGGATAGAGAGGAGTTTTTGTACCATTTGTAGTTTTGGTGCGCTATACAGCAAGGACTTAACCTTGCTGTATAGCGCACCAATTTCACCCTTCCTCTGTGAACTTTCCATCTGCTCGCATTGAGTTTTCCACCATGTTCTTTTGCTTTAATTGTGGATCAAGAGGATAGAGAGTAGGGCAAATGATCACTTAGGGTGTAATCAGTTTGGCTGTAGGAAGGAGAGAGGTACGCCTGATGCCATTTCAGTAATGAGATCATTAATCGAGAGGAATATAGAATACAATCAGGACGTTTTTGACTGTTTTGTAGATTTCGCAAAAGCGTTTGATAGAGTGAATTGGGAAAAATTAATGCGTGTATTGCAGAGAATAGGAATAGATTGGAGGGACAGGAGACTGATCCGCAACCTGTACATGTCTCAGACTGCTCAGGTGCGAGTGTGGAACGGAGAGTCCGGATGGGCAGTGTTAGGAAGAGGTGTAAGGCAGGGTTGCCCATTGTCACCGGTGCTGTTCAACGTATATGTGGAGGAAATGATTTAAGAGGCATGGAGCGAACTGGAGGTAGGAATGAAAGTCGGACGGGAATTGGTAAAATCGGTTAAGTTTGCTGATGACCAAGCATTAGTTGCTCAGTCAGCCCAGGGGTTGTAAGCATTGCTGAGTGAATTGGAGGTTCAGTGCGATAAATATAGGATGAGAATCAATATTAATAAGCAAAGGTTGTGCGATTTTGCAGTAAGAAAAAGGCTTTGCTAAGCACGAGTTTTGGACCTACACGGTTCAAGTGGTAGGGACGTGAGGAGAAGAATTGCGTTGGGCAAGGAGGCTTTCTCAAAGAGGAAGGAGTTGATGACGGGGAC
>CM073779.1:11533560-11735978 GCA_037158775.1 Hetaerina titia
GTATTTGTTGAGGGTGGCTGTTATTTTGCAAATCCGGTGTCCGCGGATGGAGAGATAGTTAGGAACCGAGCGTTTGGTGAGAGAAGGTTGACAGCTGATAAAGTGTAGAAATTACTGATGGTAAGTGGCTTTGATATGTACTGAAGTGGTGAATTTGTTATTGAGAAGGCAGATGTCTGTGTCGAGAAAGGTGATAGTGGAGTCTAAAATGGAAGAAGTGCATTAAACTGTGAACGAAAAATTTGAGGTCGATAAGAAATTGTTGAGGGGCTCAGAGCGGTGTATCCAGAAAATAAAATTGTCGTGGAAGTAGCGGACCCAGAAAAGAGGTTGTCGGGGTTGCTGTGAAAGGAAAGTCTCTTTAAGGTGGCCCATGAAAAGATTGGCGTATGATGATGCCCTCCTCGATCCCTTCGCCTTTGGTTTGCAAATGTACGCAATTTTGGAACGAAAACACGTTTTCTGTGAGGACAAAAGTGGCTAGTTTGAGCTAGAATTCGATCGAAAGGTGCTGAGGTGGGTGGCGTAAGGAAAGGTGTCAGAAAGAGAATAAGCCTTCTGCATGGGGAATTGAGGTATAGAGGAAAGTAATGTCGATGGTGGGCATAATTAGTTCGTAGGTGGAGGGAATAGAGACAGAAATTTAAATGCATGTATATATATTTTAGGTCTATGCGAGGTGAGATGGATAGCGGGGATTACTGGAGTGATAATGATAGAATAATGTACAGTGGCGGGGATGAGAGCGAACGAGGGGTTCGTAATATTAAATAAAGAGGTAAGAAGAAGCGTATTCAACATAGAGCAAGCAACGGATAGAATACTATTGGTAGAGTTTAAAGCAGAACCGACGAACTTCATCATTGTTCAGGTATACATGCCACCGAGCAACCATAAGGAGGAAGAAGTCGATAGATGTACGATGACTTAGAGGAAATAATCGTGTGTTCCTACAGGGAAACATTTGATAGTGATGCGGGATTGAAATACGACGGTAGACGAAGGAAGAGATGGTGATGAGGTGGGGGACTACGGTTTAGGCACGAGGAATGACCGCGGGGAGAGAGCAATTGAGCTCTGTAGAAGACGGGGGTTGGTCATCACCAACACATGGTTTCGAAACCACAAAAAGAGTAAGTATACATGGAAAATGCCAGGTGACTCAGAAAAGTATCAGATGGACTATATTCGGGTTAGGCACAGGTTTAGGAACAGTGCGATAAATTCGCACAGCTTCCCGGGGCCGGATGCGGACTCTGACCACAGTTTAATTGTTAAGAAATGTAACGTCCGCTTCAAAAAGATAAGGCGGGGGCGGCGTGTAAGGAAATGGTATGTAGAAGCATTAAATAGATTAACAAGGAAGGAGGATCAGCAGACTGTAGAGAAAATCATGGATTATGGTAAAGAGCTGAGTACTAACGAAAAAAATGTTAATGTATGAAGAAAATGGTATCGAAGGCCTCAGAAGACACAAGAGGAACCGTTAACGGGAAAAGGATAGGGAACCCATGGGTCACAGATGAGATGATTGCAAAGATGGAAAGAGAAGAAGATTGTAGAATGTAAACCCAGAGTTATGCAAAATGAAGTACAAAGAGTTAAACAATAAATTGAGACGGGCCACAATTAAAGCAAAAGAACATGGTGGAAAACTCAATGCGAGTAGATGGAAAGTTCACAGAGGAAGGGTGAAATTGGTGCGCTATACAGCAAGGTTAAGTTATTATCGGGAAGTAAGACGGCAAGATCTGTGCTCACGGTTATAGATAAGTGGATAAGTGGGGTAAGGTAATAGTTGACAAAAAAAGGTTCAAGAGAGATGGAAGGAATATATAGAAACACTGCATGGTAAAAAAGTAGGCCAAAAAGGTTGAGATATAAAAACGGAACAGGACATAGAAGAATATAACTAAGATTGGCAATTTTCCGCAAAATAAAATTTTAATACGACCAGTGTGGATGTAACTACATCATCTTCTGGTAGACAGGTGATGATGTAGTTACATCGAAACCGGTCGTATTCAAATTTTATTTTGTGGAAAATTGCCAATTTCAATTAATCATGATGTTCCACCATATCACGCCTGAAACGTCTCTTTTTATAGAAAATATAACTTAGGTCAAGGCATACTCAACGATGAGATAGAAAGGACATTAAGGGAGATGAAACCAAATAAGGCTCTGAGAGTAGACAACATTCCTGTGGAATTATTTAATTGTTTAGGAAAATGTGGGAGGAAGGCTCTATAAGGACTGATTCGTAGTACCTATAAGGAAGGAATCTGGTCGGAAGTCTTAGTGTGGTCAGTTTTACTACCTATTCCGAAAAAGGTAAAGGCTACAACATGTGATGACTACAAAACATAAAGTTTGAATTCCCACGCAGCTAAAGTTGTTCTCAGGATCATCAAAAAAAGAATAGAGAGTAGGGCAAATGATTACTTAGCGGATAAACAGTTTGGGTTTAGGAAGGGGAGAGGTACGCGTGATGCCAGTGTAGTGATGAGATCACTAATAGAGAGAAATATAGAGTACAATCAGGACGTATTTGCCTGTTTCGTAGATATCGGAAAAGCGTGTGATAGAGTGAATTGGGAAAAATTAATGCGTGTATTGCAGAAAATAGGAATGGATTCGATGGACAGGAGACTGATCTGCAACCTGTACATGTCTCAGACTGCTCAGGTGCGAGGTGGGAACGGAGAGTCCAGATGGGCAGTGTTAGGAAGAGGGGTAAGGCAGGGTTGCCCATTGTCACCGATGCTGTTCAACGTATATGTGGAGGAAATGATGAAAGAGGCATGGGAAGAACTGAAGGTAGGAATGAGAGCCGGAGGGGAATTCGTAAAATCAGTTACGTTTGCACTTACGGTGACCAATTTTAGTTTGTCAGTCAGCCAAGGGGTAGCAAGAATTGCTGAGTGAATTGGAGGTTCAGTGCGATAGATATGGGATGAGAATCAATATTAATAAAACAAAGGTTATGCGATTTTGCAGTAAGAAAAAGGCTAAGCTAAATATTAAAAAAGGAGGGGAATAATATAGCAGGTAGAACAGTTTACGTATCTCTGAAGTGTTTTGGACCAACACGGTCAAAATAGTAGGGGGGTAAGGAGAAGAATTGCGCTAGACGAAGAGGCTTTCACAATGAAGAAGGAATTGATGACGGTGACGTTGATGTGGAGCGTAGGCGTGTACTTGTACTATGTACGGCGAGTAAAGTGGTCATTGAAGCAGGAGAATATACGTAGATAGTAGGCTTTTAAAATATGGGTCAGGAGAAAAATGGAGAAAGTGAACTGGAACGAAAGGAACACAAGTGAGTAAGTACTAGGGATGGTGGACGATGAATGAGGTTTGTTGGGAGTAATCCTGTGGAAGCAGGAAAAACGGATGAAAGGCGTATTAAGCGGCTGTTCAATGTGGAAGACGGTAATAGAGGGGAAACTGTTAGGTAAACGAGGCGAGGGCAGGAACAGGATAGGGGTGTTGGACAGGATGAAGGGAGGAAGGAAGTACACTGAGATGAAGAGGCACCTGATTTAGAGTATGTTGATCGATTGTGTTTTGTTTGGAGTAGCAAGATATTTATTTAAGGTAAGTTTATGAATGGACACAACTATCAAATAAATACTTTGGAACTACAAACGAAACCCAATCTAGCCACCTGATCTTCATCAGGTCCCTCTTCATCCCTTTGTACTTCTATTCTCCCTTCATCCCTATCCTGTTCCTGCCCTTTCCTCACTTGCTCAACATTCTCCCCTCTTATTACCTTCTTCAACATCACACTGCTGCTCAATACGCCTTTCATCCATCGTTCCTACCTCCATAGGATATTTACCAACAAACTCATCTCCTCACCCACCATCCCTAGTACTTATTCGTTTGTTTTCCTTTCGGTCCATTTCACCATCTCCATTCTTCTCCACACCCACATTTCAAAAGCCACCAATCTACGTCTATCCTCCTGCGTCAGCGACCACGTTTCCGCGCCGTACATAGCTACGATCCATATCAGAGTTTTTACGAGTCGTCTCTAAACCTCCCTACTCAACGTCCCCGTCATCAACTCCCTCCTCCTTGAGAAAGCCTCCTTGCCTAGCGCAATTCTTCTCCTTACGTCCCTACCACTTTGACCGTATTGGTCGAAAACACTTCAGAGATACGTAAACTGTTCAACCTGCTCTTATTTTTTCCCCTCCTTTTTTAATATTTAGCTTAGCCCTTTTCTTTCTGAAAAAATCGCATAACCTTTGTTTTATTGATATTGATTCTCATCCCATATCTATCGCACTGAACCTCCAATTCACTCAGCAATGTTTGCCACCCCTTGGCTGACTGACAAACTAAAATTGGTCATCGTAAGTGCAAACGTAACTGATTTTACGAATTCCCCTCCGACTTTCATTCCTACCTCCAGTTCTTCCCATGCCTCTTTAATCATTTCATCCAGATATTAGTTAAACAGCGCCGGTGACAATAGACAACTGTGCCTTACACCTCTTCCTAGTCCTGTCCATCCGGATTCTCTGTTCCCCACTCGCACCTGAGAAGTCTGAGATATGTACAAGTTGCGGATCAGTCTCCTGTCCCTCCAATCCATTCATTTTCTCTGCTATACACGCATTAGTTTTTCCTAATTCACTCTATCAAACGCTTTTTCGAAATCTACAAAACAGGCAAATACGTCCTAATTGTATTCTATATTCCTCTCAATTAGTGATCTCATTACTGCAATGGCATCACGCGTACCTTTTCCTTTCCTAAACTTAAACTCATCTTCCCGTAAGTAATCATTTGCCTTACTCTCTATCCTATGGTTGGTGATCCTGAGAATAATTTTTGCTGCGAGGAATATCAAGCCTATTGTTCTGAAATTCTCACATGATGTAGCCTATACCTTTTTCGGAATAGGAACTAACACTGATATCACAAATTCTTCCGGCCAGACTCCTTACTCATATATAATACGAATCAGTCCATATAGACTCAACTTCCCACATTTTCCTTAACATTTCAACAGTTCCGTAGGAATGTTGTCTACCCCCGCGGCCTTATTTGCTTTCATCTCCTTTAGTACCCTTTCTATTTCTTCGTCGAGTATGCCTGGACCTAAGCTATCTTCTTCTACGTCATGGTACTTTTCATGTCTAACCTTGTCGGCCTAAGTTCTCTACCATACAGTGTTTCTATGTAATCCTTCCATCTCTCTTGGATTTTTTCTGGTTCAACTATTGTCTTACCCCACGTATCTTTATTTGTTGGCACAGATTTGTATAGCGCATTAATTTCACCCTTCCTCTCTAAACTTTCCATATCCTCGCATTGCTTGTTCCACCGTTCTTCTTTTGCTTTATTTGTGGCCCTTCTCAATTTATTGTTTAACTCTTTGTACTTCATTTTGCCTAAATCTGGGTTTACATTCTTCCATCTTCTTCTATCATCCATCTTTTCAATACTCTCATCTGTTATCCATGGTTTCCTTATCCTTTTTCCGTTAATGGATATAAAAATACATAAATTCAAACACGAAATCCCGCCATACTGCGAACAAATATTCATTCACATAGAAATAGATATAAGGAATGGGGAAAGGAGCTCACATAAAGGACGAACACAGGAGAGTTGGGAAAGGGGGAATTTAGCAGACCACTAAATTAAAATTATCTTCCTTGACGGGGACTTGAACACCGGATCTCTCCATTGCCGGGCGGATGCTCTAACCACTTGAGCTATCGAAAAAACGTACTTTACACTGAAATCTGCGATCCTATAAAGCCCCAAATATATATATATATATATATATATATATATATATATATATGTACGCTTGATGCCATTGCAGTAATGAGATCAGTTCCTATTCCGCAAAAGGTAAAGGCTACATAATGTGAGCATTACAAAACAATAAGCTTGATATCCCAGGCAGGTAAAGTTATTTTTAGAATCATCAACAAGATAGGATAGAGAGGAGTTTTTGTACCATTTGTAGTTTTGGTGCGCTATACAGCAAGGACTTAACCTTGCTGTATAGCGCACCAATTTCACCCTTCCTCTGTGAACTTTCCATCTGCTCGCATTGAGTTTTCCACCATGTTCTTTTGCTTTAATTGTGGATCAAGAGGATAGAGAGTAGGGCAAATGATCACTTAGGGTGTAATCAGTTTGGCTGTAGGAAGGAGAGAGGTACGCCTGATGCCATTTCAGTAATGAGATCATTAATCGAGAGGAATATAGAATACAATCAGGACGTTTTTGACTGTTTTGTAGATTTCGCAAAAGCGTTTGATAGAGTGAATTGGGAAAAATTAATGCGTGTATTGCAGAGAATAGGAATAGATTGGAGGGACAGGAGACTGATCCGCAACCTGTACATGTCTCAGACTGCTCAGGTGCGAGTGTGGAACGGAGAGTCCGGATGGGCAGTGTTAGGAAGAGGTGTAAGGCAGGGTTGCCCATTGTCACCGGTGCTGTTCAACGTATATGTGGAGGAAATGATTTAAGAGGCATGGAGCGAACTGGAGGTAGGAATGAAAGTCGGACGGGAATTGGTAAAATCGGTTAAGTTTGCTGATGACCAAGCATTAGTTGCTCAGTCAGCCCAGGGGTTGTAAGCATTGCTGAGTGAATTGGAGGTTCAGTGCGATAAATATAGGATGAGAATCAATATTAATAAGCAAAGGTTGTGCGATTTTGCAGTAAGAAAAAGGCTTTGCTAAGCACGAGTTTTGGACCTACACGGTTCAAGTGGTAGGGACGTGAGGAGAAGAATTGCGTTGGGCAAGGAGGCTTTCTCAAAGAGGAAGGAGTTGATGACGGGGACGGTGAATAGGGAGGTTAAGAAAAGGCTCGTAAAAACTTTGATATGGAGCGTAGCTACGTACGGTGCGGAGACGTGGTAACTGAAGCAGGAGGATAGACGTAGATTGGAGGCTTCTGAAATGTGAGTGTGGTGAAGAATGGAGAAGGTGAAATGGACCGAAAGGAAAACAAATGAGGTACTAGGGATGTAGGTGGGTGAGGAGATGAGTTTGTTGGTAGATATCCTATGGAGGCAGGAAAAATGGATGAAAGATGTATTGAGCAGCAGTATGATGTTGAAGAAGGTAATAGAGGGGAGAATGTTGGGCAAGCGAGGTAAGGGCAGGAACAGGATAGGGATGTTGGACGTAATGAAGGGAGGAAAGAAGTACACAGAGATGAAGAGGGACCTGATATAGATTAGTTTGCTAGGTGGGGAGTTACAAAATGTTTATTTGATAGTTGTGTCCATCCAAAAACCTACCTTAACCGGTAGATTACCTAATAATAATAATTATATATATATATATATATATATGTATATATATATAACCATAAGCACAGTAATCAACCCGAAGTTCGGTTTAAGAGGTGATGGTAGAGCTCACCCATGTACCAAGCCCGACAGTGTGTGAATATTCACACATCAGGGTAGGGGGGCCAGTTCGTTTCCCTGTGCCGGTTATGGTTTCCCAGGAAAATCTGGTACCCGAAAAATCAACTAGCTTGGGTGAAGCTGCAGGTGCCCATAGTGCCTCGCTTGGGAATCGAACCCGGGACCCTCCGGTCAGTACTCCGACGCTCTACCCAATGGACCACCGCGACCCACATATGTATATATATATATATATATATATATATATATATATATATATATATATATATATATATATACACGCACATACATTCACAGACATCCAAACTCGAAAACCTGCCACATGGTGAACAAATGCTCATTCACATGGAATTAGATACAAGGAATAGTGATAGGGACACATAAAAGACAATCACAGTTGAGGTGTGGAAGGGGAATCGAGCAGATCACTAGTGCAAAGCGATCAGTTTGTGTTCAGGAAAGGTTGAGGCTTGTGTGATGGCATGTCAGTCACTTAGTCACAATTAAAGAAGAGTAGATTAAAATCAGAAGTTGTTTCGTAGATATTGATAGTGCTTTCGATGGAATGAATTTAGTGGAATTAATAATTTTTGCAGAGAATAGGGCGAAATTGGAGGGAAAGGCGACTTATCCACTACCTGCTTGTTTCAGAGGTGTCAGTTGTGAGTGGCATTATGGTTGTCGAGAATCGAGATGAGAAGTATTAGGAAAAGGGTTAAGAAATAAATGCCTAACCTTTCCCGCTCAATCAAATTCTTCAACATCCTAGTGTAAATTAAAATCCCTTTGGGTTTTTAGTGATTCCTTTCCATTTTTTGGGGCTCCTCCGATTTTGTTTCAACAATCGTCTCACTTTCTGCAAGCATGCTTCCTAGCCGTTCCTTGTTCCTTTACTTTCCCTCCTTCTCATCCTTTCATTATTCTCCCCACGTACTTAGAAGGTCCTTAACCTAAGCCAGTCATCTTGCTTCAACAGCCGTGTTTCCAAGCCGTACAAAACCATTCTTCATATCAAAGTTTTCACTAGCCTTTTCCTAACATCCCTGCTCAGCCTCCCTGTCATCAATACCCCTTCCTGGTTAAGGTGTTATTGCCTAACCTTATTGCTCCTCTTGTGTCCCTACTAGTTTGAAAATCTTGGTCCAAAGCACTTTTATCGGTAAACCGTTACACCTACTCCAGTTTATGAACGCCTATCATTAATTTTTACTTCGAATTCCTTTTTTAGCATAGTAAACGTTCTTTAGTTAAATGGATTTTTATTCCAAAATTATCGCATTTAATTTTTCAATGCACTAAACAATGTTTGCAAACCCATGGCTGATTGGAAAACGTAGCTTATTTCTGAGTTCCCCACCCTTTTTTTTTAATTTCCAGCTCTTCACATGCTTCGTGTACTTTTTCCACCACAGCTACATCGAAGTTCTCATGTGATAATGGACACCCCTGTCTTGCGACTCATTCTACCACTGACCATCCCGACTCTCCATCTGCCACTTGCGCCTGAGCTGTCCGAGGCTTTTGCAAGAGATGAATGTTTATTCCTGCCCTGGCGATGGCGAAGACCCAAGGAAGGACACTCACGCTCTAGTTATTAAATTGTTATATCCTAACCGCCTTTTTCACTGTCAGCCCGTGGCCTCCCTAAAAACACCCCCTCCCAACATAAATACATGGACCACGTACACGGTTCTCTCGAGAAATCTGGGCACCCGGAAAATTGACTCAATAATAAAATCCTCAAGCTTTCACCCCAATACAGTCCTTGTTACAAAACGAACTATCCAAATTGCCCTAACTTAGTTACCACTTCCCAGAAACCTATAAAATCTGACACACTATACGTGGGGTCTACCTAATTATTGTAAACAGTTGGTTTACATGGCTTTAATTCCCACATTATCCCTCTGTCTAATTGAAACGCCCGTAAAACTTGCGGGACATCTTATAATCCGCAACACCACAACGTCTCTTCTGCGCACCATGCAATCGCCCAAGTAGCATATGCTGCAGTCTTGCTCAACCCGCCACCTCTATGACTACGAAATCCCACCCCAAGATTCATTTCCTTGGCACTTTCATTTCAAAAAATTATGTATACCGCCTCTCCTGTAACTTCTGCCCTGCCTTCTACGTGGCTGAATGCACCACCACTCTTTCCCTCCGCATAAATAACCACCGCTAATCCACCAAATCTCCCGCCTTCCTTAATTAACCCATCCCTACTGACGCTGCTTCCCACAACCAGTCCTGCTTCTCTGTTTCGGTGATCGAAACCCTCCCTAATCCGTCATCAGGGCCCTCTTTCCAAATGATCTCAATACTTAGTATAATGTCTGCGTAATAGCTGCCATCCACTTGCACCCCTTGTCCGATCACCCTTCATCCCTTACCTTCTCACCCCCACACCCCTCCTCGCTCTCCTCTTCCTCCGACAACAGCATTCTGGTAGGGTGGCCTTGCCGTCGAAACGTCAAATACCTTTAATTTTATGTCTGTGTATCATTTCTTTGTTTTTCTGTGTCTAGATTAGTTTTTAATCAAAGTTATACATATGTATGCATATGTGTATATATATATATATATCGATGATGCGGAAGTACTCATGAGAGCAATATAACTTTTATACAGCACGATAGAACACAGAATAAAACAGATAACACGTAAAAGGACACTCACACTGTAGATTATTTGAGTTTTCGGCCTACTGCGAGGCCTTCTTCAGGTCAGACTGAAGGAGTAGGCCGAATGCTCAAATAATGCTGTTTAAGTTATATATATATATATATATATATATATATATATATATATATATATATATATATATATAACTTAAACAGCAACACACAACATGAGAACACATAAAAGGAACACTCACACGTTATATCTTGATAATTTCGACGGACTCGAACTCCGTCTTCTTCGAGTTTGAGTCCGTCGAAATTATCAAGATATAACGTGTGAGTGTTCCTTTTATGTGTTCTCATGTTGTGTGTAAAATACATATATATATATATATATATATATATATATATATATATATATATATATATATATATATATATATATATATATATATATATATATGCGGGTCGCGGTGGTCTAGCGGGTAGAGCGTTTGACTGCTGACCAGAGGGTCCCGGGTTCGATTCCCGGGCAAGGTACTTTGGGCACCTGCAGCTCCACCCAAGCTAGTTGATTTTTCGGGTACCAGATCTTCCTGGGAAACCATAACCGGCACAGGGAAAGGAACTGCCCCCCCTACCCTGATGTGTGAATGTTCACACGCCGTCGGGCTTGGTACATTGGTGAGCTCTACCATCACCTACTAAACCCACCTTCGGGTTGATTACTGTGTTTTTTGTGTGTGTGCGCATATGTATATATATGCATACATACACACACTCACATACACACCCACATACATAGTCCATGTGGGCTGGACCACCAACCTAAATGATCTCGTGTTTTATTACTCTAATATTTATAATAATCTAATAATGCGCATGCATTTATTGCTCAAACAGTGTTTTTCTTATTTCAGAAAATGTAGGCGTGGATATGGTTGAAATGAGGTTTTCATAAACCGTGAAAGCTTAGGTGCTGTTTGCTTTACCAATGGGTACGGAGTTTGGTATGTACTTAAGTCATGATATCTTCATAAGGTAACGTATAATGTCGACCTGAATTAATATTCAGATAAACTTCGAAATGTTTTTAATTGAAATAATCCGCTGCGAATTAGAAGTGTCATTAATTTGTTTTTCTAGTAAAATTAAACGAACACACTTTGTATTACTTTTATTTACTTCTTTAATGGTTGCAATTTCAATGAGGCAGTCATTTTAAAAAGTACAATTAATATTAAGCTTGTAATATTCAATCTATTATTCTTCTATTTGAAGTGAGAATTGAAATGTGAACCATCTCTGTAATTATTTTAGGAAATTATCCTTATTTAAATGCATAATAAACAGATATAGGTAATGAAGATTAAATTCAATTCTTTAAATTTTAGTTTCCAGAAGGATCCGCTGAAAGCACTGAGGAAATGATCTACGAGAAACCACTGCCAGCCAAAATATAAAAATTTTTGTCACGCGCATCCTGCACCCAATCAATCTGCTTTTGACATTGTGTTAATTTAATCTGCGTCCAGTTTTCAAAGTACTGAGCTGTAATGGACGAAATAGAATGAACACTGATTCCTTATGTTCAAAATTACAACACCGTGATAAATATACGGATGGCATTAATGAATGAACGACGCGGGATTATGCGAATATTATGCCAAATTAATTCTAAACAGCAATACAATAGGAAATCAAAAAATTCGTGAATGAAGTTAAAGGAATCTGGGAAAATTGGTGAAATAAAAATATGTAATCCAAATATTAAATGATTTTTATTGGTTTTTAATGCTATTCCTTTTTGTAAGATACCTTTTTTACAGGATCATTTATGAACGACGAAAGCCGAGAATATTCAGAGCCGTGATAGAAGACAATTGTGTGATAGCATCCTGTGTTCAATTTAAATGGAACTTTTCGAAATACTTCGTCGTGCTTTTGATGCAGTGCCAAGAATAGTTTCTTTCTGGCAGGTTGTACACGATTTGATAATTATACGAGTACTTAGTGGTAAAAATTACTTCATGAAAAATCTCAAACTATGCATAGTATAAAATGATGCTTTCCTTATAGAAAGGACTGGTGCGTAATAATGGAGAGATAACAAAGTAAAATTATGGCTTAATATTTGTTAGTTTTTCATTGTAAAATGACTGTCCAATAAGAGTGAACGTACATTTTTATTTGCATAATTTATTTGGAAGGCCAAATCAAAGAATTTGCATGTTTCAAAAAATATTACTTGATTGTATGGACCTGCGGCTTAATCGAAATTTGTGATGAATCAGACGATACAGATGTAGTACATTAGGTATAGACATTGGATATTGAATCGATTGGGAAGTGATAGAAAAAATATAAACTAAGGGATTTTCGGAAACTAAGAATATACTGATAAGAAGGATAAACTAAGAAAGTTTCATCACCGATTTATGCCATATCAGCTGAGGAATTATAGGAGAGGAACGGCGAGGTCTGGAGTTGCAGTAAGAGTAGGCCAGAGATTGATTCACTCCCTTGGATATACGGATGATAACATTTGTCGCATAGACAAGGAGTTGCAGTCGTTTTTATCATTTTAGAAATATGATTATAATCCATTTCTGTGAAAACGTTGGTTTGTGTCAGTCATTCAGTTAAACTTTCGATTCGTGTGGTGCTCCATTCAGAGCCAAGTGATCACACTCGGCCTCGTGCATCGTACACGTATTTATAATTCTTTTGACTGGAAATAATCATTTCTCTATTTGTGAAAAATGAAATGTCTAAAACAACGGAGAGAGAGGGAGTGAAATGGTCTCACACGTGTTCAGGTACATAAGTTTTATGGATAAAATTTCATTCGCGAAATGTTGGAAGTGTTCGCATATTAGCACACTTATGTGACTCATCAACCTTCGAAATTTAGTGGAATTGACTGGAAGAATGCCTCATGTGTTTCTCCTTTTAGCTCCATCGTTTCCAACGAACATTAAAAAAGATATTTCGTAAATGAATACTAGAGATTGAATCAGTAACTGGAGATAGTTGGAAGAAGCAGGGTTATAGTAGTAGTTACAACAGACTGCCAGTGTGAGCTCAAATGTTTGAATGGAGGAAAAGTGATCAAAGCCCCTCCCTTGGTAACTTCTATTTTGGCGTTAGCGAAAACTAAGGTATCCATTTCTAAGATACATGTGAGGAACCTTTTGAAAAGAATAATAACGGTAAATACGCATATCTTCTCAAAATGGACACGCTAAAGAAATATATAGGCATTTCAGCTCACTTCTGTTATAAATATGTACGAGGGTTGCTATTTATATTTTGAACCTTGGCAATACTAAATGTTTTAGGCACCATCTGAGGTTTCCTTCTTAAAGTTTGACCCGTTTAACGCTAACTTTCCTCAGAACATTTTGCCGTTTAATCACAACTTGTTTTTTTTACAGTGTCGTAAATTTTATCTCGGTGAAAAAATGGAGTAACCTCGTGAACACTTTCGTGCGATGATTTTTTACGACTTTCGACGTGGACTTTCAAGACAGGAGTGCATCGATCAACTTACTTCCACTTTTGGCGATGAAGCCTTTGCCACTGTGAAACGATGGTATTACGAATTCCATCATGTTCGCCGTTCGCTCAGTGACGAAAGTCGTGAAGGTCGTCCAAAATCAGTTGTGCCAGAAAGCATTCAAGCTGTGCAAGAACTAGTTAAGGAAGATCGTATTTGTGCATGGTTTGTATAAAATGGCATTGAGCTGATAGGCATAGTATGGCACTTGTGTTGAGCTTTATTGAATAATATATTGTGTGCTAATCTGTGATTGTTTTAAAAATTAGTGTAAACGTACAGTTGTATCGTAATATTTTGAGGTGCATTCTATAATTGTAACGAAACATAGGAAACGTGACGAAATGGTGTTTTTTTTCGAAATTGCCAAAATTACAACTCAACAGTGGCCTAAGTATATATTTCCGCGAAATTATCTACAGATTTGGTAAACTATTCTTGCCATGATTTTTTGATTAAGATATGTAGTTTTTATGGAAATGAATGTTAATCAATTTTTTATGTTAGGATTATACGAAATTATTCCCAAAAATATGAACAAGTTTTCATTATTGACCAGTTAAATGTTGCGAATGCTGACCAATTCCTCTCACATTTTCACCGTATAACGTAGTACTACCTTTATTGCGACGTTTTCTTGGAATGAAAGGCTAGATCTTTAAAATTTTCTTTTTATTGAAATGTAGTGGAAATTTGTGGGTTTATTGCAATTCATTTCATAAAATGTTTAAAAATACATATCAATTATAACTTCTGATAACCTTGTTTTCATTTGGTCTCCATTTGAGTGGTGCACACTCCTCTGGTAGATTTGGCTCCTTTTCCCACTCATATGCGTAGTTCACTGTGTTCCTTTATTCAACATGTTTGACCACATAGTGGCCTGATTCTGTTGGTAATGTTTCTCTAGTATGGTTAATGCAGCAAGAACATTATGTAAGAGTACGTAATTCTGCTCAGGGAATCGATCCCCCTAAGATCTCAATAACCTTAGAAAATCTAGCTGAAATTTCACCGATCTGGCTGATCGTATAAGAAGACTGTCGAGCTCCCTGCGATTCTATATTTAGGACTGTAGGCAATATACCTGTACATTTTTGATAACTGCATTTCTATACGTGATTCAAAACGCATTACTGAGTGTGATGTCAAACTCTTTGGAATATACCAAGACTTTTACAATACGTTTTAGTGATATAGACAGCAGGTGAATTTGCATTTCTCTTTTGTTAAGATGGAAAATGTTGTTACTGCCCTTGATCTAATGTGTTTTCATATGTACAACACATTAGGAGCTCAACCGAAAGCCCTCATGGCCACTTAGCTTTTAAAAATTGAATTTAAGGTCTTCTCACTGGATTCATTCTTTATAGCACTCCAAACACGCATAAAAGGGTAATTTTTTCATATCTGTGTGTGTAAGGGTTTCAATTTTGCATTGACGCATTAGCCGTCATACTGTTACTGCAAACCCAGTCATGGAAATCAGTTGGTCCTGCAAAATTTTGGAAGATATTCTACCGTTTCACTTTCTAGATATTTATATTCTAGCTATATCACTTTTAAGTTTTCTTATCACCTCTCCCTGTGAGAAAATACTTTCACAAAACTATATTTGAATCCTCAACAAAATTTTCTGGATACTTTACTCTCAAAAGCCTGCGTTAAACTTAAGTAGCGCTCCTAATTCAAAGCTAGGGAGGGCTCACATAATGAATAATGAATTTTCGTTCGGGAAAACATATAAATGGGTCCCCCAAACACGTCTTGTGTCCTCAAAGGGTAACAAGACATGTTGGGGGGGGGACCTGTGTTCTTTGCCTTCTTTGCTTTGATATTAATGCAACTACTACAAATGATGCAAGTCATACTTTAGTGATGAAGTTACCTTTAATGCATAAATACAAGCGTATATTTTTTTAATTTATCTACCAGTTAAGGTAGGTTTTGAATGGACACAATTGCCGAGCAAATATGTCGTTACTCGTAATAAAACACAACCCAATATCCTACTCTACTCTACAAGTCCTTCATCTCTGTGTACTTCCTTCCTCCCTTCATCCCGTCCAACAACCCTATCCTATTCCTGCCCTTCCATAGTTTGCTTAACATTCTCCCCTCTATTACATTCATCATCATCCCACTGTCGATCAAAATGCTTTTCATCCATTTTTCAAACCTCTTTCGGATTTCTCCCAACAATCCCCTCTCTTCGCCCACCCTATCTTTTTACCACACCGCTAGCTCTTCCTCATCTGTGTTCCTTTCTGTACATTTCACATTCTCCATCCTTCTCCACACCCACATTTCAAAAGTCTCCATCTACATCTATCGTCCTGCTTCAGTGACCATGTTTCCGCGCCGTACATATCCACTTAGTTTTTTCTTAAGAATGTGCAGGATACTATGTAGTATGTCCAAATTTAGCCTTTGAGTCGTGGCCAGATTTGGGAAAAAATTTGACCTGAGTACTTTCTGTTGCAGTATGAGTTCACTCCCGTTGATCCGAAGCTCCGCCCCTAAACCATTCCCCTTGTCATAGATAGGTTAAATCACGCCGCGTAGTGAACAAGTATCTTAGCAGTTCCCGAACTTCGATGGCTCTCTCACTGCCGAGCCTAAGATAAATGTGAGGTCGCAAATAAGGTAAAGTGGTGGCATATGGTTTCAAGCTATCTCATGTACGCCCTACGACCACTTAGCCTTAACCCCGCAACTTTCAGCGAAAAGTGATTATTATATTTCTCTTCCATTCTGTATAAAAGTATGCATTTGGCACTTTTTATTTTAGCTAAATACCCACTCCGTTATGTCTGAAGTTTGTTTCTAGACCCTTTCTGCCCCTGGGTTCGTTAGTAATTATTCATGCTATTTTTAGTTGCATTTCCTGTTGTTTCATCCATTGATAATTTTAAGCGGTAGTTTAAGAAACGTTTCAATCCAAATAAACTCCAGATATTTGGACGACACCATTTCGATAGTTTCACCTACTTTTATTTGATGCCATGAAATGGGAATTCAAATGTCTATTTTCTCCGAGTCTCCTGTTTAGAAAACAATCAGGAAAATATAAAAAATGGAGACTTTTGTTGCCGAGAGTAAAAGATTTTCTAGCATAAAAAAATTAAAGTGTTTTCAATAATTTCCCTAAAGCTACGTAAAATTTTGTTTCTGTTGACAAAATAAAACGTGTATCAATAATGAATGTTACAGGATCATTGTCTTTAAAAATCTTAATTGCCTTGACAATTTCGGCACGTGTTCTTGGTTATAGTAGTAAAAAGGAGATAATCGTGGAATTTATTTGGTTGGTATGCAGAGCGTATTGATTGGCAATGTTGGTGATGAAGACTAGTAGATAGGAGAACAATAGGCAAGCGAGGAAGGGAAGGAATAGGTTGGGGATGTTGCACGGAATGAATGAAGTATGCGAATGTGTAGAGGGCTCATTGTGCGTAGTGTCGGATGTCATATTGTGTTTTTGTAGGTGAGGCAAATAAATTATCGTTGTCCAATATGTGCTCTCCAAAACCTACTTTAACCGATAGAATACCAGTATGAATGATAATTTCGTGCGTCAATTAGTTATTAAAATATGAATTGTTATTATTTACAAGCGGATGAAATCAAGTTCGCACGTTAAGCCAATAACCAAGTAGAACACACTCGTATTTCAAATTATGTCATTTTCAAGTGTGATTATTGAAACCGTATACCAAAATGAATGCAGCATGCAGAAATACTCCAAAAAATGTTATCTACTAACACATATGAATAGGGCCAGAAGTCAACAATGGTAAAACACTACTAAAAAATACTTCTTGTCTAGTCTCGTCTTTCCATTAAGTTTAGGTCGGATTAATTCAGTGTTCAAGGAAATGCATTAATTTAGATTTGAAGTGGTGGTTATGGGTCAAAGAATTTTCAAACCCATACTTATACGTACGTGTGAACATTCTTTATTCCATGTTTATATTTTAAGTAAGCTTCTGCTTTTGTGGATCGAATACTACATGAAACTGCGATCTAAGTGTGTCCATGAGATTTTTTAAAGTGTAGTAGTGCTTTTATTTTTACGTAAGGAGCTCATGCAGTGCGATTTTTTTAATTTTCGTGGCTACATTTTTACATGCTTGAAATAAAATTGCTGAATACCAATTTCGGTGTTGTGGTTGATTGATGATTGATGATACTTTTAAATGTAATCTCTTAATGCCACAGTAACTCAGTAGCTCTTTTAATATTAACATCGGCTAAATTTCCTATTTTTAAAGAAATGGGCAATAGTTTCGACGCAATTTTGCGAGAGGATGATGATTGTCCTGCCATATTAACTTGCGGACTAACGTAAAAATTATTTCGCATTTGACAAGACCGAATTTCATTTTACTCGGGCTGTAACCTTATTTTAAGTCGGTGATAATGCATAGATTTTCTTTTGTCGAATTTCGGCCAAAGTTTCCTGTGAACCATTCAAAATGTGAACGCCACCTACTTAAGTAATAAATTATCTTAGTTGCTAGAAAAATAAGCAAGATAAAATAGTTTTAGAAGTTTACGAAAGATTGCCGGAGTTGAAATTTAAATCCAGTAACTCTTGGATGGTTTTGGTTCATAGTCTATCAAATACGTTCGTCCCCTTATGTATGCATTTAGAAATCTACTAGTTGAATACCACCTTCTTGCTGTGTACGCCATATAAGCACAGTGATTTTTAATTATCGAATGAATTTACAAGGATTGTGGCATTTCATAAAGAATTCTAATCCTACAGTTTATTGCCGGGATACCAACATTACATTATGCATCTAGGCTATTCCATGGCGACAATCATTTGGTTGGCCCTCTTCCCATTACGAGGTGTGTTCAATAACTAACGGACATTTGAGTTTTTTTAGAAATAATTTTATTAATTTGTCGAAATTCGTCAAGTTATTCACTTCGAAGTAGTCCCAATTAGATATAATACATTTACAAGGTGTGATAAAAAAAGACCGGACTGATTTTATTCTGCACAAACCGTTGAACGGATCGAAACGAGACACAGTTCGCCATCTAGAGACGCATCTGATGACTAAAACGAGAGGTGCTGCGTTTGTGTACATCGAGTCGTTATGCAGCAGCAGCGGTACGTGTTTTAATCTGTTCGTCGCCGCGTGCAACGGCAGCAATGAAGGATCTAGAGGAACAGCATGTGTGCGTGAAATTTTATTTCAAACTTGGCTAAAAGTACTACGGAGACATTCGGAATGATTCAGCAAGCCTTTGTTAATGAAGCTACGAGTCGAAGCCAGTGTTTTGAGTGGTACAGCCGTTTTAAATCGGGCGGAACCTCGATAGATGTCGATCTACCCCCACTTAATAAGAGTCTATGAAACGAAACGCGGATAATGAATGGGATGTATAAAGATTGCTGCTAAATACTAGTGGTCGGAAGATTCAACAATTAAATGCTTTTATTAGTACCCTCAGCGTCTAGGGAACAATTAGTTCCACTCAATTTCATGCACTTTCACTAACTTTGAGTGTTTTGTTATTAAAACCCTTTCTTTCCGCATGACCTCATTATAATGCCTTAAATAAAGTAGGGCTCTTCACAGTATTGCTTGCCCTGCATTTTCTGTTTTTAAGTCACCACCTCCATCACCTCGTCTCTCTCTGTAGGGGAACCCTCCCATTACCTGCAGCGCTGGATCACATTCACTACCTGTGTCCTTGGGGAGGAGATCCGTTGTATGTTGCATGTCCATGTGGGAGTGGAATTTTGCCTAATTACTTTTCAAATTCTAGCTTGCACGTTATTGGATAAATATCTTACTGCATCCTAAGGTGCAATTATTTGTTAGATGATAGTATATGTATTTGCATGCGTGTAGAATGAAAGGATTTTTGCATGAATATGTATGCCACTGTGGGTATAGTTTTGCATGCATGTGTTGATTTCGCGTATGGTTTTGTTCCTTTATACGGGTGGTGACGTAACACCCTCCGCCACACGTCCTCGCAGCGACTTGCGCGGTAGTACGTAGATGGCCAGATTCCTCACCTTGGGTAGGAGAGAGTTTTATGTGGCACGTTCTTGTGGTGGTGGTATTTCGCCTAGCTACTTACTAAAATCTAGCTTGCACGTTCCTGATAAATTTCTTGCTGAATCCTGGGGTACAATTATTTGTTGTAGTTAAGCGTATGTAGTTGCATGCTTGTGGAGTGAAGGGAGGTAGATGTGTGTTTGCATGCAGGTGGAATGATGGGATGTTTCTATGAATTTGTGCACTGCTGTGGATTGGGGTTTGCATGTGTGTTTTGGTTTTAAATGCGGTATTTCTTTTTTCCTTTTGGGTGGTGACCTAACACCCCCCGCCACACGCCCTTGCGGCGGCTTGCGGGGTATTATGTAGATGTAGATGTAGATGAAGATTCGCGAACGGGGCGGCCTTTCACTTCGACAGACCCCAACCATGTCAACTTGGTGAACGATTTGGTTCGGGCAAATAACCGATTAACTGTTAAGGAGATATCCGAGGAAGCGATTATTAGTTTTGGATCATGTCAGACAATTTTGACAGACATGTTGGGCATGACGCGCGTCGCCTCAAAAATCGTCCCGCGGGTGCTGACTGATAAACATGAGTTTTTCTCCAGAACCGGAACTTCCGTGATTCCGCAGCCACCCTACTCTCCAGACATGGCTCCAGCATACTTATTTTGTTTCCAAAGTTAAAGTCAACCTTGAAAGGGCGCCGTTTCGACTCTCTTGCGGACATTAAAACTAATCGAACGGCAGACCTGAAGAGGATCCCTAAGGCGGCGGTTCGAAAACTGGAAGAAACGATGGCAAAGGTGTGTCGTCAGCCAAGGCATGTACTTTGTGGGCGACAAGTTCGATTAAGATGTATCCGTAGAAATAAACAAGTTATTAAATCATTCCTATATTTTTTGTCCATACCTTGTATGCCAGCGCTTTTTCCAATCCTCGTAACACTTCTGGAATCCGATATTTAGCATAGCTTTCAACTCTCTCAGCGATGCGTTTTTAATCTCATCTATGCTAGTAAAACGACGGCCCGACGGACGGAAGGTTCTCTCTGTTTTTGGGAACAGTGAAAAGGTCACACAGGGCAAAGTTTGGTGAATCTGGAGGCTGAAGCATCATTACAATACTGTTTCTGGGCAAAAATTCACGAATAAGCAGTGAAGTGAAGCGGAGAAGCATTATTGTGCTGCGAAAGCCATAAATCATCACGCCACAAATACGGCCGTTTTTTCGTATTGCTTCACCAACACGGCGATGAACTTGTAAGTAGTACTCTTCATTGACCGTTTTACCATACGGCAAGAACTCATGGTGCTCTATGCGAAATTACGAATTTCCGTTACTTTTTGAACTCATCTCTTTTATGAATAAAACTAATTCGTATGTTTATAGTGTGATAGGTTTTTTTGCATTTCGTAAACTAATAACTTTTCTTTCTTGCAAACGACTCGGAAAGTCCAGGGGATCACCCAAAGCTACACGTAACAATAACCTAACTACAATCGAAGAACGTGAAACGAGAATTAAAGTAATCTACAACTCAAAGAATGTTATTTTATCCTCCTGAAGGTTTCTATAGTTGAATGATCACATCCTCCACTATTCATCTTAACGCTTTGCTAAATCTTGCATTCAAACGGCAATCACTCATTTACAAATATAGTTGTACTGAAATTGAGCATTGTTACGGAGATTGTTGTTTTGGTAGTATATTTTATAAAAAGGCAAAACTTTCATCTTTTTCATTTTTTCAAAACTGTCCGAAAAATAAGAATAGAAGAAAGATCGATTTCTATCGCGTGGACGGTTGTTGCCATATCTTCTGATGTTATTTTGTCATTGCATGAAATTGATAGTTTTGGTAGCTTAATTGTCAATACCGTTGTAAATAAAAAATGGCAAATTATATTTAAAAAAAAGGTATTTTTTAATTTACACCACCCTACTTTTTATTTTTTTCCAACTTCATAGTGTGTGCTTAACGTTGCGTGTGTAAAATCTGATGAATATTCATCAGCAGTTGTGGCAGAGTCCTCTTAATATGCAGAAAATAATTTTCTATCGTTCATAGGAATGTAATGAATAGGATGAAAGAAAATGTTTTTCATGAAAATAACCATATTCAAAATAATATAATGTGTCATTTGTGATGTGTTGCTAAGTTTAAAATGTTTAAGCTTCTAGCTAGGATTGTTACCTTGTGATTTCGTTCCGAGAAATTTCTAATTTAGGCATGGGAGAGTCCGTGAGGTTTTCTTTCACTCGACCAAGTCCATAACGTAAGCCATGTAGTAATAGTAAGAGAAGTATATTAATAAATAGTAGTATAGTAATAGTAAGTATCTCACTTGCGTTTTATAACTGAGCTAGCTATTTGTATTCTAGCTGACCTATTTTGGTGGACTTGCTTTCTACATTCTTGCTGAATGGCAACGTTGACGTAAGAGAGGGATATCTGAAAAATGGAAATGAAATGCGGCGAGATATAAGTGAGCAAAGTTATTTTATTATGGGGTATTTTCAGTCATGGAAAAAATTAAGCAAAATAAATTTAATTCGTAAGATTATTTTAAATTAAACTAACCTTAATTTGGCGTTGATTGTGTTGAACACAAAAATATGACGATAACTAAGTCAGTACCTTTGGGGATAAATTTGTAGTATTTAACTTTGTTCGTAAACTTGCTTTGTGGAGCCTTCAAAAGTGTTGGTTTTGGCAGTAAAAATGCATGGAAGACATTAAAAGAATGATTGAAATTTAAGCATACTTGTATTAAGGCAATTAAATCATTCACACATTATTTGTTTCTATTTTTAGTTCAAAAACATTTCTGATATTGAAAATTCGTTTGGATGATTCGTCGGACACTGGAAGCAAAAGTAAATACGAGAAGATTTTCCAGTCTAGTCCTACTCTTTCATTTAACTCTTCTGTAGCCGACCCTCTTAATGGTGGTCGCAAACAACTTCTTCCTGTCTATAGAAAATTCAGAAGTCTTCATAGATTTCTAGTTACAGTGATTTTTTTAATCTTCTGAGTTGACCCCATACTACTTTTTCTTCTACTGAAAATATATAGCCAAGTATATTTATTTGAAGCTCTAAAAATCATACCGGTAATCATGCATGGACTATTGGATAAATATGTATATTTATTTATGCAATATAAATTCATTATATACAAAAGAGGCAAATTCATAAAGTAGGGGCCGGTTGCTTATATTTAAATATGGGCGCTTCAGAACACTCCGGCAGCGCCATCTACTGATTCATTCAGAAGCTATAGCAGCATTTATTTCGTTTCAGAAGTCGTTTGTTTGTCCGTGCATGCAAACAACAATGTCCGCGATAATCGTTGCTCCCGGAAGCTGTAAAATGCGTTCTCTCATACGATTCTTGTTTGCAAAAGGATTATCGGCTGCTGAAAGTCATCGGGAGTTATGCCTAGCTTATGGACCTACAGTTATGAGTGAAGGAAAGGTTAGACAATAGTGCCGCGATTTTAAAAATGGACGAACAAATGTCCATGACGAAGAGCGAAGTGGCTGGCCCAGTATTCTGACAAATGAAATTGTTTTGCTAGTGGAATAAAATAACTGCGATGTGATCGTCGATTGACGATTAGTGGCCTGGCTGCACAATTTTCTCAACTTGGATGCACTACCACCTACAATATTATCACGGAAAACCTCGGATACCACAAATTCTGTGGAAGGTGGGTACCGAAAATGCTCACCGACCACCACAAACAGCAAAGAATGTCCAGTGGACGAGAGTTTTTTTGGTCGCTGGGAACTCTTGGACCACCCTTCGTACAGTCCTGACCTTGCACCTAGCGACTACTTCCCCTTCTTCCACATGAAACACTGGCTCGGTGGACAGCGTTTCGAAACTGAAGAGGAACTCAAGAACGGCGTTGTCAATTGCTTCAACTCTCAGGCGGCGTGCTTCTATGCAGAGGGGTCAAATAAGCTGGTGCAGCGGTACGAAAAAATGATTAGAAATGAACAGCAATTATGTAGAGAAGTGAAGTAGGTTTGTAGCTAACTAAAATTTCCAATGAAATTTGTTTCATATGAGCATATTTTTTCCTGTGACCAAACGGCCTTTACTGAATGAGCATGCCTCGTATATATGTGTATATACGAGGCATGTAAACAAGTCAAAACCCAGGCCAAGGATAACAAAATTTGTTAAGCCCTGATGATGACTTTGCAAGTTGACACCTGGGTCGTGGATGTTGTAATATCTGTGGATAAAATAATTGTTTTCTTTGCCGTTTGGTAATTATTTCCATATCCTCCCTCTCATTCCTATCATATGTCCGCTCCCCTCTGGCCTCCCTTTCCCCTTCCACAACCCTTTCCTTCACCCCTCCCTCACCACCCGTTCTCCCCTTCCTCCGTCCCCTTCTCTCTCTCTCTCTCTTACGCATACCTTACCCTCCTTAGTTCAGCAGTCATTCCTAACTTACCTTCTGAGGAAGACGGAGCTCAATTCCGTCGAAATTATCAAGAAATAACGTGTGAGTGTTCCTTTTATGTGTTATCATATTGTGTGTTGCTGTCAAAGTTTTTATTTAACACTTCCGCGTTACTTCGAAGAAATCATGTACAAAAATATATTAGGTTGGGGAAAAAGAAATCCTCTATTTTTGCGTGCAATTCAAAACTTTATTTAACATATTTCGAATTGTCCGATTTGGGTCAAATATGCACCGTTTTATTGCATAATTTGTTGCCATTTTAAACGTACCTTCATAATGCCTTTCTCATAGAAGTATTGGTCCTTATTGGCGAAAAACTCTAGTAATCTATGTTCACAATCTTATCTTGATCGCAATTTCTTAGCACTCAGGAAGTTTTGCAATGCAAGAAAAAGGTGGTAATCGCTTGGTGCCAGGTCCGGACTATATGGTGGATGCATTAAAACCTCCCAACCACGCTCCCGGAGTTTCTGGTGAGTCACAACAGACGTTTGTGGCCTTGCGTTGTCCTGATGAAACACAACTCTTCTGTTGGCCAACGCTGGCCGTTTCTGGTCAATCTAGCTTCAAACGGGCCAGCTTTTGACATTAGAGATCTGAATTTAGTGTTTGACCATATGGAAGCAACTCATAATAAATGATTCCTTTACAATTCCTTTCTAACCCACAGTAGAACCTTTCTAGCCGTTAGTCAGGGTTGGCCACCGTTTGAGCTGCTTCACAACGCTTTGACCACGATCGTTTTCGCACAATATTGTCGTATATGACCCATTTCTCATCAGTTTAAGAAATGGGTCGAGTCCATTCTGTTTTGCCAAGGCTTCACATATGGAAATTCAATTCAACATCTTTCTTGGTGTTAATTGATGTGGCACCCAAACAAATGAGCTTCTTTTCGAATCCAGCTTTGCGCAAATGGTTTTAACTGTGTTATGACCGATATTTAGCTCTTGGGCGGTGCTACGACTACTAAAATGCCCGTCAACTTTGATTATTTCTGTGATTTTATGGACATTTTCGACGACGGGCCTGCCTGTGCGAGGTGAATCTTTAACATCAAAAATGCCTGAATCGAATCGATGAAAACAAAATTGCACGTAATTAGCTGCTCAGTATAGGCAACATAAACACCATTTACAATTTTATATTGCATATATATGCACAAACACGCACATTCAATCGCGGAATCCTGCCATACGGCGAACAAATATTCATTCATATAGAAATAGATCGACATTCCTGTGGAGCTGTTGAAATGTTCAGGAAAATGTGGGAAGAAGACTATATGGGCTGATTCGTAGTATCTATGAGGAAAAAATCTGGCCGGAAGATTTTGTAAAATCAGTGTTAGTTTCTATTCCGAAAAAGGTAACGGCTACATCATGTGAGGATTACAAAACAATAAGCTTGATATCCCTCGCAGCAAAAATTATTCTCAGGATCACCAAACACAGGATAGAGAGTAAGGCAAATGATTACTTACGGGAAGATGAGTTTAAGTTTAGGAAAGGAAGAAGTACGCGTGATGCCATTGCAGTAATGAGATCACTAATTGAGAGGAATATAGAATACAATCAGGACGTTTTTGCCTGTTTCGTAGATTTCGAAAAAGCGTTTGAAAGAGTGAATTGGGAAAAATTAATGCGTGTATTGCAGAAAATAGGAATGCGTTGTAGGGACAGGAGACTGATCCGCAACCTGTATATGTCTCAGACTGCTCAGGTGCGAATGGGGAATGGAGAGTCCGGATGGGCAGCGTTAGGAAGAGGTGTAAGGCAAGGTTGCCCATTATCACTGATGCTGTTCAAAGTATATGTGTAGGAAATGATTAAAGAGGCATGGGAAGAACTGAATGTAGGAATGAAAGTCGGAGGGTGGGGAATTTGTAAAACCAGTTAGGTTTCCTGATGACCAGCCTTTGGTTTGTCAGTAAGCCAATTATGATGGAGTAAGCCAATGGGTTGCAAGCATTGCTGATTGGATTTGAAATTCCGTGCAATAGATATAAGATAGATAGATAGACTGAATATTAATGAAACAAAGGTTGTACGGTTTTCCAGGAAGTAAAAGGTTAAGCTAAACTTTAAAATAGGAGGGGAAAAAATAGAGCAGGTAGAACAGTTTACGTATCTCGGAAGAGTTCTGGACCAACACGGTCAAAGTAGTAGGGACATAAGGAGAAGAATTGCGCTGGGTAATGAGGCTTTCTCAAGGAGGAGGGAGTTGATGACGGCGGCATTGAGTAGGAAGGTTAAGAAAAGACTTCAAAACTCTGATATGGAGTGTAGCTATGTACGGCGCGGAAACGTGGTCGCTGAAGTAGGAGGATAGACGTAGACTGGAGGCTTTTAAAATGTGGGTGTCGAGAAGAATGGAGAAGGTAAAATTGACCGAAAGAAAAACAAATGCGGATGTACTAGAGATGGTGGGTGAGGAGAGGGGTTTGTTGAGAGAAATCCTATGGAGGCAGGAAAGATGGATGAAAGGCATATTGAACGGTAGTGGGATGTTAAAGAAGGTAATAGAGAGGAGAATGTTAGGCAAACGAGGAAAGGGCAGGAACAGGATAGGGATGTTGGATGGGATGAAGGGAGGAAAGAAGTATACAGAGATGAAAAGGGACCTGAGGTAGAGTAGGTTGCTGGATTGGATTTTGTTTGCAGTTACTAAATATTTATTTGATAGTTGTGTCCATCCAAAAACCTACCTTAACTGGTAGATAACCTTATAATAATAATAGAAATTGATATATATAATTTAAATGGACTATTCGACACAAACACAAAAATAGAATCACATAAAAGAGGGACTCACAGGGTCTCAAATTTTCGGTGGTGCAACCACCTTTCTCAAGAGGAGTTAGGATATATATATATATATATATATATATATATATATATATATATATATTCATATATATATATATATATTCATATATTTCTGGGTCGCGTCAGTCCAGGGATAGAGCGTTGGACTGCTGACCGGAGGGTCCCGGGTTCGATTCCCGGGCAAGGCTCTCTGCAGCTCCACCCAAGCTATGTGATTTTTCGGGTACCAGATCTTCCTGGGAAACCATAACCGGCACAGGGAAAGGAACTTGCCCCCCTACCCTGATGTGTGAATTTCACACGCCGTCGGGCTTAGTACTGGGTGAACTCTACCACCACCTACTAAATCGACTTTCGGGTTGAATACTGTGTTTATGACTGATGTGGAAGCACTCACGAGAGCAATATAGCATTTTGACGGCAAAATAGAACAGAGAATAAAATAGATAACACGTAAAAGGACACTCACATTGTGCTTTCGGCCTACTCCGAGGTCTTTTTCAGGTCAGACTGAAAAGTCTTGGGGGAAGTATGGTGTCTGGAGAGGGGAAAAGAGGGGGAGGTGCAGGGAATGCTGGGAGGGGAATTAAAGATGGCGGTTAAGGTTGGGAATTTTAAAGGATCGGAAAGGTAGGATATATGCGGATTCGCGAGTTCTCACCCTATTCAGCCACCAACATAGAAATACATACACAAATAATTATCGCATACAGGAAACCAACATAACAGACGTAGAATCGGTAAAATATTTAGGTGTAACGATTACTAAGGACATATCCTGGGGAGCACACATTCGAGAAATTTGCGGAATAGTAAATAAAAAGTTAGCATTCATGTAAGGGACACTAATATGCAAATGTAATGAGAAGTTAAAAGTGTTCTACGCATTATTTTACGTTAGTAAGGCCCCACCTAGAGTACGCTGCGAGTGTAAGGGATCCTCAAGAGGTAGGCCTAGTTTTGGAACTAGATCGACTGTAATGTAGAACAGTTAGGTTTGTGAAAAAGATGTTGTGAACAATGTAGCAGTGTCACGACACAATTTCAAGAATTAGCATTGGAGCCACTGGTTGACCGTAGCTTGAAATATATCATAAATTACTGAGTATATTTGAAGCAGGTCACTTATCCGAGGATGTTAAAGACATATTATGGGCCCCCGCGTACTCTGGTACGTCAGATCACCAACGTAAAAACAGGCAGATTTATTGTAGAACGGATAAATTTAAAGCGTCGTTTTTCCTCATGCGTTCAGATATCAAATACGAGGTAGATATGATCGCAGGCGCGATGGGAATAATTAGTATTGATATTGTTTATTTTTGTTGATATCATACATGAATATTAAATAAACCCATCTTTATAACATTGTATCCCATTATTTGATTGTATCCAGATATTTGATATTGCAAGTAAGTACCTTCTTTCGTGTGATTGACCTTGTTCGAATTGCTAATCGAACTGATATAAGTATGCGTAGATGTGTAATGATTGTGATTGTGCTTTAATACTTGTAGCTGGTGACCTGACACCCCTGCCACCCTGCTGGAGATGATTTAGATGTAGATAGATAGGAAAGTAATACCCTTTGCGTTCCACAGAAAATATATTAGCCTACTAGTTTGACAACACTGTAGTAGCCTCTATATCTACACAATAGCCCGCCAGACGCCGGAAGGACGACTGGGCGGGATGTGTTAGTACACCACCCGTAAACAGAATAAAATCACAAGCGAAAGAAACAAAATCATTTCAGTTCACATCCACGCAGACGTACACATCCATGCAAAACTCATTTTAAGTCATACACATGCAAACACATGTACTTACTGGCAACTAACAACTGCACATGCACCAGCACCTCACCACATACACGAACGTACTAGATTTCAACGCAGCATTTAATCTTGTTCTCGCTGATGAGAATGTCTTTACTATTTCTATTAATACTTTTATTTCGTACTATTATGATTCCTGATGTTTCGAGGAAGGAAGGAATATAATATAATATAAAGATTTGTGTAAAGATACACTGAAGTGTATTTCCCTTATCTTATCTTTGTGGTCTACCCTACCCATAATAATTCCCTTTTATGTTATATTTAAACTCGTGTGTTCTGAACTTTCTTTTCTCATCTGAAGCGGCTCCCGGTCTGAAGACCGGTCACTCTCGTTTTTTTTAGCCTAACAGTCTTCAGGACTGATGGTGCTTGTCACAGAAACATGTTATTGTTATTCGTCTAGCGGTGATATCTGAAAGCTGTTGGAAAAAGAGAACTGTGTGGTAGTGGTTTGGAGAGCGAGAGAGATAAGAAGGCTCGGGTGCCTAAAATTAATGGCCAAACCCAAGATTAGACCAAATAAGAGTGGACCAGGTGTTGTGGTTACTTGTCGCTGGGAGGCCATGAGTGTTATCTCGTGTTTTCTTTTGGAGTGGAAATGGAGTAAAGTGACAATTTGTGATGAGTTCCTTACCCAGCTCAATATGGTGATTTGTTCTCTGATGTCCAGCTGCAAAGCAGCTGGACATCAGAGAACTTGCTTGAGCTTAGAGAGCATCAGAGAGTTTGCTCTGCAGTCCAGATGCTCCTTTCCCTTCCTTTTTTGGGAGGCGACCGACAGCTAAGATCATTTGCGCCATTAGGGATGGGTGGGAAAGGAAGGGTGGAGAGAAACTCGGCGTTGGCATCAGCCTACTCTTTGTCGAAAGGCGCCAAGGGGTCTGCAGTTAAACGTCCCATCCGACGGACGTTATGCTCACTCAAAGTACTCTTCACAAAGCACCTCAAGTAGGGATCGGGATACCACTGAAAAGTATTTGTTGTCTCCAGGATTTGAACCCAGGCCTTCTCGGTGGGAAGCCTGTATGTTAGCCTCCGCACCATCCCAATCCCCTTTCGTTTCCTTATGCATCATCTGTGGTATGAAGTGCGCCTGATGACCCTCGCCGAGGAGATCTACAAAATACCCCGCAAGCCATACTAAACGAGCATATAACCCCAGCCATACATGCAGGAGTTCATAAATGAGTTTAAATATATCTTAACTAATATACAAAATCATCAGAGCACAGGCACATAAATTCTATACATATATCTTACATTAATTGGTCTATTTGACTATTAATTTTAGTCTTTAAGTTAATAATATTGGGGTGCTTGTGTTCGATTATGTTATGTTTGCGTACAGTTCGAGGAAAAATGAGTAGATAAATGGATGTCGTTTGTCCTTTTCCACTCTACTTTTATTAATATTGTATATTGTAACAAAAGTGTATTGGAAAAGTACAAACAAATGGATAATTTAAAGGGTATTTCAAAAAATTTGAGTCAGTCAACATATTCGACAAAAATAATAACAACTTGAATCTGTCTGTGACAGTGTCCATCACTCTTATTTTATCTCGGTGATTGAATTTACCAATGTAAGTAATGTGGTGCCATAACAATTTCCTCGGTGTCGCAGGAAAACTTAGGTTCCCTACACGTTTCTCCAAAACTACGTTTTGCATGCTCTCCTGGAGAATCCACACGCTCCCAGCTTAATTCCTCCAGCATGACGCTTACTCGCTGCCCGTAGAAATTTTAAACAAACCCATAGGCTTTTATCTGGAACCTATCTAATTCTTTCATCAAAGTTTTCCCCCGTGGATCTCCGATAATTGCCGCACATTACCCTAGCATATGACATCCACACCTACATAGTACCGCGCAAGTCACCGCAAGGACGTGTGGCGGGGGGTGTTAGGTTACCACCCGTTATTGAGAATAAAACCACATGCAAAAGCTCCCAAAGGCATGCCAATCTACGGACACAAAATCTTATATTTTCATGCAAAAGCCTTTACAACTCACAACTATGCAGATACATATACTATCAACTAACACAACATGCACCTACGATATACCATATACCTTTCTTCTGGCGTTTCATCTTGTCCTGACTTGTTATTTGTAATAGTCTTTAATATTTCTAAAGTGACTTCGGTTTCATACTATTAATATTCCTGATTGTTCTGGGAAAGAATGAGCATTTGTATTTATCTGTACTGGAATCTATCTCCCTTAGCTAATCTTTATGGTTTGATTAATTATAAAGGCTCCACACTACCTAAGTAGTGTGGGGCCATTATAATTCCTTTAGTGTCATTGTTAAACTCGTTTGTTCTGGACCTTTCTGAAATCTTCAGTCTCGCTTGTTCTCTTTGCTTCTCAAGTGGCTCCCACCCTAATTCCCCTAAAAGGCCTCTCCCACTTACCTTCTTATTTTAACAATTTTTCACGGATCTGGCGAATTTTCTCTGGACTTTATCTAACTCTTTTTGCCAAATTGTTTCCCAAGGATCCCAAATACTTAATGGCATATTCCAAGTGAGGTCTAACTAGAACAAAATAACACCTCTCTTTTACTTTCTCATTGCATTTCCCCTAAACCCATTTAATGAAACCGAGTGTCTTTAAAGCGGATTCGCATATTGTCCTGATATGTGCTCCCCATGAAAGGCGTGATGTCTCCATAATACCCAGCAACCGGGAATATGTGTGGCAGAGGGTGTCTCCAAACTAGGTATGCTCAGCACAGGAACAGACAAAGTCAGGTCACCATGCATGAGACATGACTACCGAGAAAAATTTCGACATGCAATGGCCTAACGCGTAACCACGTATCGGACTCGAGAGGAATTTGAACGCCACCATATCTATTTTAATCATGCAGCTGAAGTGATATGGTACATGCATAATTGGGTTAATGTACACACCTTACAATAATTCTGTAAATCCCTACCTCCCTAGTTGATGTGAGTAGCAGCTTTTACTGGTTATAATTGTTTTCGAAAAAGAAGCATCTGAAACCTATCCGTTTTGCAGTCTCTCTAATCTTGAATGAAAAGCAATTTCTGTAATAATTTGGGATTCTTAAAATGTGCTGAACATCTCTGGAAAACTGGTCGATCTCAAATTTACTCAAGAGGTTCAGTCAACAAATTAATCTTCATTTTTAGAAGCGATCTCACCCTAATTCTTTCAGCAATTTTGTCCACTGCTTTCTGCGTCATGGACTTCTTTGGCAAATATTGCTGCCTCACGCTGGACGCGATTAAACCTACACCAAGTGGATCCCAGATACTGGCCACAGACTCCAGGTGTGGTGTCACAAGCGAGAAGTAACGTCGCTCTTTCACTTTCTCCTCGAATTTCCCAATCCCTATTGACGAATATTAATTTTCTGTTAGCTTCTCCGCCTATCTGCCTTATACATGGTTCGTCCAGAAAATAAGTGTACTGAGCTCAGGAAAAAATTTATTACACTTTTACATATCTTAAGCTAATATTCCTCAAAATAGGACCCTTGTGAGTCGATACACTTGTTCCAGCGGCGTTCCCATTCCTGGAACGCTCCCGCGAAGGCATCATCGGGAACCTCTCGAAGACACGTCGTCACGGCCTCTTTGACGGCGTCCAAAGTCCCGTATCGCGTTCCTTTCAAACTCCTCTATTTTCGGGAACAGAAAGAAGTCCGGTGGTGCCAAGTCCGGGCTGTAGGGCGGGTGCGGCAGTGTTGCCACGCCGTGCTTGGCCAAGAAGTCCGACACGACAAGCGCGGTGTGAGACGGCGCATTGCCGTGATGCAGCCGCCAGATGTTTTGATTGATGTAATTGGTCCCTTATAATCTCGTGCACTATTTTTTTGGCACATTACACTGCTCTGCTATCATCCGAACACTAAGACGACGATCAGAGTTCAGTACATCGCGAACTTTTCGCACATTTTCGTCGGTGAGTGTCGTTGATGGGCGTCCAGGCCGTGGTTCGTCGTCGACCTCTTCTCTGCCCTCCACGAACATCTTGTGCCACCGAAAGATCATGTTTCTGGGCATGGCTGACTCCCCGTAAGCCTGGTTAATCATACCGACAGTTTCGGTAGACGATTTCCCAAGCTTTACCACAAATTTGATGGAATAACGCTGCTCCAAAAACTTCGGCATCGCGTTCCGTGACGTGGGTCGAGCGTGGAGGTTCGCGTCAACAGAGCTCCCTCGCTACACCACAGCTCAGAGCCGACTGCCTTTTTCAGCGTCGCTTGCCAACATACCCCCCTCCAATCGCAGCCCGTCAGAGCGGTGCTGGGCGCGCCTGGAGCGGCGGGAAAAAATCAGTACACTTTTTTTCCGGACGATCCCTGTATATTTACCCCATGAGAGATCATGGGTGATGCCTATGTATATTATAGATGCTATGTTTATTAAATCGCTGCAATTGCCACTGTAAGGAGTTTGAAGAGAGACATTTCGTTTCCAGCAAAATTTGTTTAAAGATTTATTTCTAAATTCCATCTGTTGCAACATTCCTGAATAGTCTCAAGATAATTAGCCAACTCATAGCTATCGGACTTGCTGCCAATATCCCAATACTCTACTGCGTCGTCAGCAAACAGGCGAAACTTAGTCTTGAATGTGTTTTGACTGAGGTCCTTCCTTCTTTGTATATTTCCGACGTCTGATTAAAATCCTTAGAGGTCAACTTGCTATTGATCTGTAAATCATTCCGTCGTCAACCCATAATCCAAGGTTTCTGCTAACGTAGGAGCTTAGGCTGTTTACATATGTCGAGAATCGAAGGACCCACTCAACACTTCCTGGTAACACTCCCAAGGAGATAGGCTGCCTATTGTGTCCACATTTATTTTGGTGAAATCCCTTCGGTGTTCCTCCGCTCGACCCAGACATCTTCCCGTCTGTCCTGTCAGTCTTGACGACGCCTCGCCATCCGAGCATTATAGGCGGTAGACTCCACTCACCTTTGGATTGCCTGTACGGGATATTTCACTGTCCGGAGAAGGGTCTTCAAGTTGCGATTGTCATAACATGTTGGATTTCATGTTTAAATCTGTAATGAGTCGGCCAATTTTAATTGAGGATTTTTACGTATTTTATTTATTATTCGATGGCTGTTCAATGTATTTTATGTGCCCGTTGCACCGTTGGATCGAAAAAATGCCTTCAGTGTTAATTTTCTTTGTTTTGTTACTATTATGTCATCTATAAGACACTGTGTGTAACCGCTGGTTACAAAAAAATTAAATAGTGGCTATTTATTACTTACAATTTTTATATGTCAAGGTTATATTCATTGCTATGCGCCCGCTCATGCTATGAAACGCTGCTGATATTTGATTCGTTGCGTGTTAGCAAGAAACGTGAATGACCAGTCCCAAGCGTGCGGGTTTACGCAAAGTGGGAAATCTCTGTTGTCCGTTTATAATGGAAATGTTTTAGTCGAGGATTTAATGTAACGATTTTTTGAATCTCCGCAATGAATTCAACGCTGCTGTTAATGAAACTTAAAAAGATAACTAATTTTCTTTTTACTCTCGACTATAGACGCAATATAGCGTCCGTAATTCGTGTTTAATTTTCGCACTAATGTCGGAAACCACGATTTCACGTTCTTTCGGAAATGTCACGATGGGATCTTCTTAAACACTTGGATGTGATAAACAGTTATAAAGAGCAAACACTTATTAATCTTGCTATATTGCCTCATAATTACTACTTAATTTCTTCTATCTACCTTCATACCAACAAGGTCCGCTCCTTTTGAGGTTGTTTCTCGTAGAACATCTCGTAGATGGGTCTCTGGTTTCTTTGATGAGGCTCTTGAATGCTAGTACGGGAGCTGGTGGTATGCTGTGGACCTGATATTTACACTTGTAAGATTTGCTCACGTTTAACGAGGATACCTAGCAGAGTATAAAAGAGGCAAGTCTTACAAGTTACCAGTTGTCTTTCCCCCTGGGGGAGGGGGGTAATGAAACATTTGCGAATTGGACATTTTTCTTTGCGTCTTAAACTTGGCCGAGTAGTCTATGGGGATGCCAAGACCCCGGTTTGACCATTTTAAGACGATAATGATGTGCCGATTCCGGAAACCGGGGCCGCAAATTTGCAAAAATTTGCGACTCGGTCATATTTTTCAGATCTCGGAATTTGCGAATCGGACATAAAAATGTCTGATTCGCGAATTTTTCCCCCAGGGGGAAAGACAACGAAATACCCTATGATGATCATATATTAGCAAGGTACTCATTAAATGTGTACAGTTTTTGTGAGTGTAAATATGGTTGTCACAGCATCTCACCAGCTATTTGGTTCTTTTTTCACAAATAAGAGTAGTTTAAGTAATATGCCACATTTTGGAAGAGGAAGGTATTTCTCTTTTTGTGCGCAGCCGGAAAATCGACGTACTATGTTATCTGCCACCGGAGGTGCACTACTCATGCCTGTTGCATTCCGTAGTGGCTCGCACCAAGCGTAGTGGAGTCTCGACTGAGGGACACCCGACACGAATCTAGCGCGGGCCTCTTTGAGTTGAAGGGCTCATTCACTCGTTCCCATTGACGAAATTAATAATTCGGTTTACACAGACCATAATTAGTATTACAATACGCGAAATTACTACAGACAGCCTAACAAAGGCCAATCATTTCTTTCAGAATGTCTACACCATAAATATTGTGCATAACGTTAAGTTCCCTCCCGCACACCTGAAGAACGACACCTCATTGTCTGAGGAGAGAACAGGAAAAGAGCTTCGAAATTTAAAACGAAATGAAGTCCTTTCTTCGAAAGAAATCTCTGTTATAATACTGGAGGAATTTACAGAAGACGTTGCACTCTTTTAAAATCCTGAAAATTGCACAATTCGATAGAAGATGGTCCAGTACCTTATGGCTGGAAGATAGCTCACGTAATCCACTGCCAAAAGGCGGTGACAGGGAGGCTGCTAGTAATTACAGACGGATTTTCTAATGTCGTATGCCGCAAAATCATAGAAAATATCATTGTGAGCAATATAATCGCCTTCTACGAGAGTATTAACATACTGCGGTAACCAGCACGGATTTACGAAAAGCATATCGTGCTAAGTACAACTAGATATTTTTATTTTAGATAAATGGAAGTCGATGGAAAGGAATGCTCAAGGGAATGCTGTATTTTCAGATTTCAGGAAAACTTTCGACTGCTTCTCTTTCCAGAAATTGATACACAAACTAAAATGTTATGGAATTAACAAAAACATATATGGATTAACGACGTAAGCTCCCAAGATAGCAGCAATCTTAAATTATTTGAAGACGACGCAGAGATTCATAAAGGAATAAGGAAACAGATAAGTAGATAGCGTGATACTCTCAAACGATTGTTACTACGAGATAGTAGATATCGGAGTGGTGTAAAGACCGGTTAGAATTAAATATCGGAAATAGACATAAATTAGGTTTTGGGGTAAAAAGAGAAGCAAGAACTAAATTGCAAAAGAAATGGGATCGAGTTAAGCATTTCGGAACTGATCAAATACTTGGGTTTTAGACGAACATCAAATGTTTCGTAGTGTACACACATTAAAAGAATAGGCGGATCAGCGTTGGAGAAGCGAGGTTCATCAGTCGGGTTGTGGGAAAATGTAATGAAAAATTGATAGAGGGGATTTCGCTTCAGATAGACTACGTTTAGAATATGCGGCAATTATCTGGGATCCATGGGAGAAAATGTTAGTTAAAGACATAAGTTTCAGATAAAATACTCTCCGTGCGTTAAAAAACTTCTATGAGCAGCGAGTTAGCGTCATGTTCGAGGAATTATTTTGGGAGCCTCTTGTTCCTCGAAGAGATCAGGCTAGACATAGACTTTTCGTAAGTTACGGAGCACCTGAGTTTTCTTTCGACATTGAATATCTATGCTGCCAAATGATATCGGTTGCTCTAACACGGGGGTTGAATAAGAGAGTAGCTGAATTCTATGGTTTCAGGCTCAACTTTGTGGAGGTTCATTTTCGTTTAAAATGAGTACACTTTGTAACTTCCACACAATTTTTATTCGTACTACCGGTTTCAACGCTTCGGCGTCATCATCAGGTACGAACATTTTCCTAGCACAGGGTTATATATATATGCACTCTTCGGAAGGGAGGGGGGGGTTGGTGGGGTGAAAGGCTAATGGGAGGGAGGAGGGGTTAGGGGAGGAGCCACGTGGCTTGCAAGTGAAGGTCCGGGAGGGGGAGAGGTAAAAGAGAAAGGAAGTTTTTTGGGTTGGGCTAAATGAGGAGGTTGGGGGAGGGTAAAAGAGGTATGCTAGGGGTTTTGGCACATGCTATACTATATTCTGAAGGAGATTTCCAAAATTGGGGAGTGATTTTCTTATGAAATGTCGTTGGCTAAATGTCCATTCTTCATGTGTCTTCTTATTTCCAATTCTTCCCATTTGCCCATTCTTCCTCCCTTTTCCACAACGTGTAGTATTTCCGGATTGAAGTCGCTGGAGTGGTCCTCCTCCCATAAATGTTTCGCAAAGTGCGATTGTTTTAAATTTCCCGTGCGGTGGCTGCGCTTGTGATCCCCCGCGCGTTTGAGGAAGGATCTGCCTGTCTGTCCGATGTATGTTGCACTGCAGTCATTACACTTCAATTTGTATATACCACTTTTGTTGACCATATCCACCTTGCCCTTGGTATTATTTAGGAAGGACCCAAGATTGTTATTGTTGTAGTAGGCTATCTTAAATTTGTCCCTCGGGAGGAAATTACCTATTTTTTGGGAGATGTAGCCGTAGTAGGGGAGTTCACACAAGCGATGGTTTCCGTCCGTAACTTCACTCGATTGATAAAGAAGTTTTCTTGTTTTTGCGAGGCGTTTCTTATAAAGAATTTTCATAATTGATGTTTCACTATAATATGGTATGTTTAATAATCTAAAGATAGTTACAAAAAAGAATTGTCAATAATAAATGAGATCGCATCCAAAAATGGCTATAGTGAAACATCAATTATGAAAATTCTTTATAAAGCATAAATACATTTATGGGAGGAGGACCACTCCAGCGACTTCAATCCGGAAATACTACACGTTGTGGAAAAGGGAAGAAGAATGGACAAATGGGAAGAATTGGAAATAAGAAGACACATGAAGAGTGGACATTTAGTCAACGACATTTCATAAGAAAATCACTCCCCAATTTTGGAAATCTCCTTCAGAATATAGTATAACATGTGCCAAAACCCCTAGCATACCTCTTTTACCCTCCCCCAACCTCCTCATTTAGCCCAACCCAAAAAACTTCCTTTCTCTTTTACCTCTCCCCCTCCCGGACCTTCACCTGCAAGCCACGTGGCTCCTCCCCTAACCCCTCCTCCCTCCCATTAGCCTTTCACCCCACCACCCCCCCCCTCCCTTCCGAAGAGTGCATATATATATAACCCTGTGCTAGGAAAATGTTCGTACCTGATGATGACGCCGAAGCGTTGAAACCGGTAGTACGAATAAAAATTGTGTGGAAGTTACAAAGTGTACTCATTTTAAACGAAGAGAGAAGCTGATTCAAGTACTTCTTCTTCCCTCGCACAATACTCAACCGTAATAAAACCGAAGCGAAGACCCAGAAAAAATTTAATTCTATAGCCTGATAAATTGATGAAACGCAAAAATTATTGTATATATAGGCATTTATGTGCACGAGAGCTGTATATAGCCTACCAGTATTAAAGTTTCTGTACATATAAGCTCATAATAATTCTGCATATATGGCTTGTGACTTAACACCCCACGCCCTTGCAGAGTATTTTTTAACTGTAGAACAATGCGGGCCGCAGCTCCTTTAAGTTAGTTGAATGATTGCTACAAGCATGGAGCCGATTCTGGGAATTGGCTTGGGCAGGGTTTTTATTTCACACGAGAGCTGAAGCCTCCCCCGACTTTACAAGTCAGTGTGACTCCGGATTTCGGCTCATTTGTTTAATTTAATTGAGCGCAGCTTTATTTTGGGCTTTTCGTAATAATTTACTCGTAGAATAGCTAGGAGTAAACTAAAATGGGCACCATAGATTTTACTCTCGCATCATGGATTCCTTTCGTGATTTTTCATTTGCGTATTCTGAATCAATAAACTAATCGCTTAAAATATTTTGCTTGCCAATTTAAAACTTCTTCTCATAACTGTCGTTACTTTTCAGGTTGAAGCATCCCAACATCGTCCAGCTGCTCGAGACATTCGAGGACAAGCATAAGGTTTACCTCATTATGGAACTGTGAGTATAGATGTAGTGACAAGCAAGCATGCACACACCCGCACTTGCTATGTAGATGCTCGACATTTGTTCTCTTTCCCCTCCCCTCTTCTCATATCTCCTCTCGTCCGGAGGAACCCTCACGCTGAAGGAGGAACGAAATATACGAGGAAAATTGGGATTCACATGTTCTCTGTACTATTATCTAAAGTCAACGCGTGGGAAATATTATTATGTGATTAATATTCATAAATCGGTGTCGATACAAACTCATTCTACGAGGGAGAGTCGATTTTAACCCGAAAGATCATGCCAGTCAATTTTACTTGTCCACAATGAGAGTCATGGTTTGAAGAGTGGCTTACAACTGGCAGCATGGTGCCAGAACGTAACAATAGCGTAAAAATGGCCGCTCCACTTTCAACATGCACCATAGCGCCAAATAGCGGTCTCTCGTTTGTATTCAGTGTAAGATGGGAGGGGGGTGAAATACGTATCCGGTTAAATTCATCGCCGAATGAAAGTTCAGAATGGTGATCCATTTATTTCACTTTAGCAATGAAGTGTGAACTACAAGTTCTTAAACAATTATTTCTGTATCGGGCTCCCCTAGACCAGGTTAGGCACACACCGTGTTGTGCGACTGAGGCTTCAAGATCAGTTAACGCTTCTAGAAGTATCCGTGACGTTTCGAAGCGCCGTAATACAATATTGTATCGTAATAAATTATTTGTTGTAGTTAAGCGTATGTATTTGGATGCTTGTGGAGTGAAGGGAGGTAGATGTGTGTTTGCATGCGCGTCGAATGATGGGATGTTACGATGAATGTGTGCACTGCTGAGGATTGGGGTTTGCATGTGTGTGTTGGTTTTGAATGCGGTATTTCTTTTTTCCTTTTTTGGGTGGTGACCTAACACCCCCCGCCACACACCCTTGCGGCGGCTTGCGGGGTATTATGTAGATGTAGATGAATACTTATATTGTGCGCCAAGAGAACTACTTATGAAAAATGTATGATTAAGGACCTTAAGCATTCAATAAATTGCGAGACAAAAAATATTTTATTCTTATGGTTTTCATGTGACTGACTCTCGTATCAACACGGTAAATTTTCACAAATGTAAAGACTGCTATTGACTTTTAATGATCAAACCACTTTACTTTTCCACATAAACTTTTTAATTTTTACAACCCAGGTTTCGTTATAGCATAACATCATCAGGTAAAAATAAACAAGTCCAACACCGTATATATACATATCTCTGGGCGGAAGGGAAGAGGAGGGAGGGAAGAAAGGATTGGTTGAGCTATGAAGAGGGGGGCTAAAAGTCTATGGTTTGAGGCGGAGAAGGAGGGTTGGTAATATTGACAAATTAACAATAATTGGATAATTAGATTAGATAAAAACCAATTAGATAATTAGGGTCCCGGGTTCCCCCTGAGGGTCCCAGGTTCGATTCCCGGGCAAGGCTCCCTGGGCACCTGCAGCTCCACCCAAGCTAGTTGATTTTTCGGGTACCAGATCTTCCTGGGAAACCATACCCGGCCCAGGGAAAGGAGCTGGCCCCCCTACCCTGATGTGTGAATATTCACACACCGTCGGGCTTAGTACATGGGTGAACTCTACCATCGCCTACTAAACCGACCTTCGGGTTGATTACTGTGTTTATGGTTTATATATATATAGGTTAATGTTGTGGGTTGTGTTACTATATATAGGGTATAGGTTGTGTTATATATATTATAGGTTAATGTTTAATTTATGTCACAAGTTTAATTGATTTGGCTCCATTATTGCAAGTGACTCCGTTAAAGTTACTTTTGCTACATTTCTCTCAGTTCCTAAATTTAAAATAAAATTTTACAAAATTTCACGGCCTGGAATGCATGCATACGAACATTCCGCTCCATACAGTTCCTGTTTGCTCCACATCCTTTTCCTCTCGACTAAACCCGGTTAATCCCTCAATTAATGCCTATTCTTTCTCAGTGTCACTCCGTTTGAATCCCATAACAGATTTAAATATCGCGACTGTTAAACATTTTCTGGAATCATAATATTATAAGATGCAGTATCAGTTCTGACTTGGCGGAATTGCCCCTTAATGACAAAAGCACAACTGTCATCTTTTCACCAATAACCTATTACGACGACAACTCTTGATGCATTGCATCATTTTCAACCAAAGAGATAGCATCGAGTTATTCATTGCAATTATACACCATCTATTCCTCCCACAGCAAATGTAAGCTCTGGGGAGAATAGATGAAGATAGTGTATATAGCATTCCGATTAACTTTACGAACATGATATGGGCACGTTAGCCTAGAGACAGGCTGGTGTTGGAACGTCTTGAGTTTATGTGCGGGGTATTTTCTAAAATAATCTGAATTAAAGTGGTGTGCATTTCTAAATGATAACTTCAGACGCTGTAGGAGGCACCTAGGACTGAACTGGTCCCTCCACTCTGTCTAAATGTCACACGCCAGAGGGCTTAGTTCAAGGTGAGGTCACTCCGCGTTCATCGCAATCAACCTTGGAGACGATCCCTTCGTACGTACTATATGTGTGTCCATGTTGATTGCTGCTGCCTGCTTTCCCTTGAATTTCCTTCGCATGGCAGTTAATTTCAAATCAGCATACTGGAATCGCCCTATGCGAGTTTTTCTTTAGCCTTAATCAGAAAATACACCTTTGAATGTTTTCTGCATCATTATATGCCGGCATAAGTGAACTAAACATTTTCCAAATTGCAACAACAACCGCTGGCACAATACGTACTGGAGTCATATCAGTGAACATGTACCACGGACATACCACATATTATGCTAATAAAATATTATAATATTAAAATCATTGCATAAGCCACGCAAATAAAAAATTATGAATAGTCCTTGTATTTGAATTTAGACTCTAAAAATGCAGGGACAAAATGGATGAAAAACGATTCGTTACAGCTTTTGGCCAGCGCGTTCACCACTCTAACTACGTCTATGGGTGTCACCCTCCCATCATTTGTATTATTTTCCTTTCATATTGGGATTCCGGTCAAGGCGAATGATTTATACACTCTGAAATTGTTGCATTTAAATGCATATTAGCGGATGACTTCGTCAAAAAGTTACTGTCGCGGCATCTCCCATAGTTTCTTTGAACTATTTTAGCACGATACGCTTTTCCCAGCGATTCTCCAACTTTTTTCTAAGCTGTCCAAAAATAGAACTTCGGTAGGTCCTCTAAATAGAAATCTATGTTGACAATGACTTAACAATTGACGTCATAGGCATATGTCAAGGTACAGTTTTTCAATTTTGGTCGTAAAGTTGGGTACGGAAAAAACCTCGGCTAGATGGGAGGCGCGTTTTCTCTCAGTGGAGAATAAACGCAATCGTGTGGTTGATTCGAAGGTCGGTGTGGTGCTTTTCCGTCGCATTAATGACGGCTTTCTGCATCGATACATAATTGTGGATGAAACATGGACACACTACTACACTTCAGAGACTAAGGGACAGTCGAGCAGCAGGTTTCTAAATGCGATGGGGCTCCAAAGAAGGCAAAGACAGTGAAATCGGCCGACAAAGGGATGGCTTCGGTTTTTTGGGATGCATCTGGAAACATCTATATTGATTACTTGCAAAAAGGGTGAACAATAAATGGAGAGTATTATGCATCGCCATTTAACCTTTGGAGCGAAATCAAGAAAAACTTCTTCTTTTGGCAAAAAAAATAATTCTCTTTAATCAAGACAATATACAGGTGCATTTTCTCGGTCAGAAATTATTAAATTAAATTTCTAAATTTACAACATACACCATATTTACCAGATTCCCTCCTGTGATTGTTTTCATTATTTAAACTGAAAAAATTGCTGAGCAGATAACGATTCACATCTGATGAGGAGGTCACTGTCAGCACAAATACCTATTTTGATGACCTTCCGAAATCCTACTTTTTGAATGGCTTGAAAAAGTTGAAGAAATGTGGGGAAAAGTGTATCGAGGTAAAAGGATAATGAAGGAGCACACACTCTACAGGCGCCAAGGAACCCACACTTTTGATCCTTGGACCAAGTTATTTTTTCCTTTGAACATACCTGCTCTGTTTTATCCACATTATCATTGAATAAAACTTATGTTTTCTCAATAATCAATTTATGGCCGTTGAGCTACTTTATTAGACCACATTGGCAGCATTGGGGTATCCAGGGTGGATGGACTGATATCTATCAAGCTAATGTTTGGCAACTCATGAAACAAGTGAATCCTGTAATCAATCATATTCTTAAACTATATCCTGCCAAACATACCTCACTAACCCCCTAGAATCCTTCATTAAACTCAGGACACTTCGGTCAGTGCCTGCATAGAATTCCAATGATTTAATGGCGTTAACCTTTAAAGCATACTGAATAACATGAACAGTTAAAAGTGCTTTCATCATTATATTTTCAAAATGACATAATATAAGAAATGAAAAGCTATAATGTGAAATTAGAAAAATGTAATGGTGTTAAAATTGAGTGAAATTTATCATAAAAATCCACCACAGCTGCAAAAAACCAGTTTGTAGAACACATAGTAAGACATCAATTATTTATCAGTCAATTTTTCCAATTGTTGGCATTTCTCTACTTGCAGGTGAATGTAACATTTGATGCTTTTAAAGGCTGATAACTCAGAATAGTCCAAAAAATTGCAATTAGGAAAGGCAAACCAGTAGTCGCAGGTTCCTGTCTAGGGAAAAATAAAATGAAGTGAATTCTACAACCCATGAAATGCATTCTTCACCTGCATTGATTGTATTGTTTTTGTTTACTGTTATTGCATTATGTAGTATTATTTATAGTTAATGTGTGTGGAAGATCCCCAACCCCATGGTAAAGGCACGAGTGTCACGTGATAGTGGAAATTTTAGGTTTATCTCATGAAATTATTGTGAATTTTGGAGCATATAGGACCGCAATGGGCTTTGGTGTAACACAACAAAATTTAACACATTCCAGCCATCATTGTCACTTTTGTTTTGCTGAGACATCACAACCCACCCCTGCCCCAAAACGAATACTGAAAGTCAGCAGTCCTCGGTGAGAGTAGTGGGATCATAGAGGTCTAGAACTTGGGAGGGTGAAAATGCCCCTACTCATGTCAATCCCACTGATTGACAATACTTTTGTCCATCCAAACCTGAAGTTATTGTTAACAATAATCTTCCCATTAATGTATGGGTGCAATGGACAAAGAGACTAACCACTTAAATTTTCACTTTATCTGACAAATCTTCCTAATGCATTTACTTAATAATAGATCACATTCAAGTGATGTAAGTAAGAACTTGACTTGTTCTGAGTTGGTTAATTTGGTGACTTATTTATTTTTCTTGTACATTCATATTTACCTTTTTTCTCAAATATTGAAACCTGCATATTTTAAATGTTGTTCAAATGCTCTTTTTTGTCCAATCGAAAGTAAGATCTAAATTGGGATAGGATGACCAGGTGATATTTAGATTTTATTAGCTGTAACCAACCAGCTTTGAGTAGGTCTTTGATGGATTTTGGCACTACATGCTTCGTTACTCCACAGCCCTAATTAGCATGACACCAAGTGTCCATAAACCTCATACTCTACGTTACGGTAACTCATTCTTTAGCTTGGCATACTTTCTTAGTTTCCTCTTCTACCCCTTCCTCCATCTCTCTCTGACTCACTCCCAAACAATTCACCCTTCTCCCATCCATTTGTTTAGTGATTCAATTCTCATTTATTCTCACCTCATGGTCAAACTCATTTTGTTCATTTCTTTCACATTTGTCTATTGTAGTCATCACAAAGGGTGCTACGAGTAATTCAAAAGTCTGTCATTCAATTGACAGTGATATCATTGATTCCCCTACCTGCCATCTGCAACTGGTGGCAACCCACCCATTGCAAGGATGGCCAGTAGCACATGTTGGAACCTTTTCATTCGAAGAGCCTTCTCATCAACATTTCATTTACAGGCCTGAGTACTATGCCTAGAGAGAGATGTGCAGTGTGGCAAAATTTCCCAAGGTTTTCCAGGCTTGGCTCTAGCAGAGTATTCTTCATAGGAGATGTTAAATATCTGGACCATCACAATGTTCCAGATGTCTCATTGAGGCATTGCATCACCTTCACCAGTAACAAGGAGGGAAGGAAGTTCATATGTTGCCCACATTCCCTTTTGCACTTACTTTTTGTCTTGTATATGGTGCTTGCAAGTGGAGGCAGAGGGCAGTTTGAATCAATCAGGCAATTGGGCAGGAGTAATGAGGGGTGAAGGTGGTGCTGCCAAAGTGCCTCTTTGGGGGGCAGGAGCAGCTTGCAATTTTTGTGGTAATTCTCTGTGGTGGGAAGGAGCCTTTTGCAAAAAAATGATTAGCCCTGCCAGTTTTATCAACAAGAAAGATTCCCTAGAAGGAAAGAACCAAGGAAATGGTTCCTTAGTCCTGTGTTTTTGCATACTCATTTTGCTGAGGCATGATGAACTCATTGTTGCAGGATTGATGGGCAGTGAGCTTTGAACTGCTCCAAAGTCTGAGAGGCCTCCTTCTCCTTCACCACAGGTATCTCTTCAGCCAATGTGTTGATCATTCACATCACATGCATTACTCATGCAGTTCTCTTTTCTAATGTACACAATCGATAACATGTGCAATTTATCTCAATTATATCCACAAAAATTAATTGACTGTGCATCATGAAAATAGTTAGACTGGGCTAAACAAATGGTAAGTTTGAATAGGCTGCCATACTTCACTTGGGAGTAGGGAGCTCCTTGACTCTCTGTGGGTGTATCTCCTGTGTCAGATGGGTACACCTATGGTTCTCCTATTATCAATATCTTTGTGAAATGCTTGGAAGAGAAAGCACCATTCACTTTCAGTTCTGCAGTGCAGACTAAAATGCATGGATTGTACCTTTGTCATCTGGCCCCATGAGAAATAAAAACTGGAAGAAAATCCATCAAGGGTTGATCAATGTCAAAATGGTGGTACAATTTACCAAAGATGTTGAGAAAAGGAAATGTCTCTGATTTCTTGATGTTCTCTGTGAAGAGAAGACAATATGGAATGCTGGGAAAGTCATTGTGCTGCAAGCCTACACTCACTGGCAGATTCTCTGTATGGCATCACATCACCACCCACAGCAAAAGCAATCAACCAAATAACCCAATTTATGATTGAACGGTTGGCTTGTACAGTTGCTTGCAGCAGAGAAAATGCGCTAAGGTCACTAGAAAATAATGCCTACCATGATGCTTTCAGCTGCAGAGCCATGAGAAATCGGTATCCATCACTTCGCTTAACTTAACAAGCCAAGCCAACAGAGGCAAAGCCATGCATAGCCATTAAAAGATACATTTAAAAACTAAAGATGTGTTGGGCAGATATTTTAAAATTGAAAAATGGAGATTACATCTATATAAGAGACTCCTGTCAATGTTTGGTGATTTAAAACCCTGATGATGGGTGAAGTATGTTTTTCTCACAATGCTCTTGTTTTATGTGTTTGAGCTAATAAGCATTTTATAACTTAGAATTCCATTCAAGGACATCTCTGGCACTTTTAATGGTTCTGAAAAATTATTGAAGCATGGCGTGCTTTTCTGTTTACAAGAGTACATTGGTGGCCAAATTCCAGCTTAAATAAGTTCTTAGTAATTTTGTAAAAAAATTTTTTTCAATTTTTAGACCATGGTCTCAAAATTGAAAAAAATCTCAAAACTGTGGTGTGTCTAAACACAATAAGTTAACCTTGAAGAAGTTATTCTTGCTTCCCTACCAGCATGTGTAGATGTGCATGAAAATTCACACCAGCACCACAAATTTATATCACCCAAAATACCGTTGTAAATCTGCCACTGGTCTTTGTACCTGATGAGTAAGTGATATCATTTTACATGCTCTATTTGGTTATATTCTTCATAGTGTTATACCCAAATTTGTGGAAGAGCATCTGTTGAAAAAGGATCTGCAGTACCCATTTTCTTGACAGAAACCTTTTCTTACCTCAAACGTATAACTCCACCAAAAGAATAATGAAGTTCAAATGGTTCAGTTCAGTTGATTCTAATGATCCATGCTTTTACACACAACTCTTAGGCTATTCCCATCATTATATGAATTTTAATGTTGATTATTTTTGTTATGTTAGCACTCATAGCTAAGGGTGTGTTCTCATGTTTTTTGTCTTTTAAAAATGGACTTTGTGATTATTATTTCATGTTCTATATCTGCAATTATGTAATAGGTATTATTGATAATGATGCTCTTCATTTTATACTTCTGTTTCACTTGTATCATGAAATTTAAACTACTGTAATATTTTACAAGCTCCAAAAAATTTGGACTCCTGTAATATAATGTCTAATGTTAGCTATGGTTTGAATCCACAGAGTTACTGGTGGGGAGCTGTTTGACCGCATTGTTGAAAAAGGTTCTTACACAGAAAAGGATGCATCAGACCTCATCCGCCAAGTTTTGGAGGCTGTTGACTACATGCACGAGCAGGGTGTTGTGCATCGTGATCTAAAAGTAATTCTTGAGTTAATAAGCGAGTGATTATTAAATCATCAATAATTTTTTTCTTCTAATAAGCTTTAATTATTTGCTAAATTATGTTACATTCATTGTGTCCTCACATAGCAGCATAGAACAGCATAACATCATAGAAAAACATATCACTGTTATGATCATTTATTTACTTGAAATCTTAACTCTATACCCCTAAATAATTGTAAATGTATGTACTATATAAAAATTTGTTGCCCTTGCTTTTAGATGAATTTTTAATTTTTTCATTGTCTCTTATGTGGCTCATTGCATTGAAAGTAATTCATTTACATACTGTAATCCATTTCTGCCAATTCATATCTATCTGTAGCGTATAGCTGATGTTATACATGAATGAAATTGATCTATTCCCAGAGATAAAAACTGGGAGGAGTTTTATGACTTCTTCTGTTTTCTAGTGTCATTGCGGATCACTAAGATAGAAATAGATTTTTTAGATATACATACACACACACACGAGGGTAGGCTGAAAAGTTATTCACATATGCTTGTAGACCACAAACAAAAACAAATAGCAAGATCAGGTAAAAGTTACATTGAAATACAATACTTAAGTTTCAAAACCATGTATTTATTTTTCAGCATAGCCACCGTTAAGGCTAACACATTTCTTCCAACATGTAATAAGTGTTTTCATTCATCACTGAAAAACTCTTCCGACTTTTCTCGAATCCAGGACTTGACAGCTCCCTTCACCTCATTGTCTGAGGTGTGATGATTGCCCTTGAGGTGTCTCTTGAGTTGAGGAAATAAATAAAAATTGCACAGTGCAAGATCGGGGAATAAGGATGGTGTGAAATCAGTTCAAATTTCAGGCTTCACAGAGTCTCTTCAGTTGAGCGCGAGTTGTGTGGACGAGCGTTGTTATGTTGCAAGTTTATTGGTGCCAGGCTGCCTTTAACACGACAAACTTGATGTCAGAGGTGTTTTAGAGTCTGTATACTGAGAAGAATTTACCATTGCCCCTCGTTCCAGAAAATCAGTCCCATAAACTCGGTGAGCGTCCCATAGCACAGTCAAAAGAAGTTTCAGCAATTATGGCTTTTCCAAACTCACAACCATGAAATTTTAGTACCCATCAATTTACAGTACACCTATCAACAGCATCATCACCATAAAAATCCTTTAAATGATGATGAATCTCTGTAGGAGTCACTTTTTCAGTAGTTAAAAATTTGATATCGACAGACTGTTTAACTTGCATTGGCATAGCACTAGAACACATCTCCATATTTCTGCTTCTCAAAATTCACTGGATGAATGTAATGATCTCAAACCTGCGCACACATGTTGATGGGGAATGTTACTTCCACATGCCACTACAAGAGTTTTCAGCCCCCCCCCACACACACATATATATATACTCGTAGATGTGTGTGTGTGTGAAACAAGAAGTTTTATTTTGCACCCAGCCAAAGTGGTTCAGGATAATCAACAAGAATATGGAGAGCAGGGCAATTGATTACTTTGGGGAGGATCAGTTTGGCTTCCTGAAGGGGAGACTCATGCAATATGCCCAAATTCCTTGTAGAGATGAGTCATAGAGGGAAAAATGGAAGGGTAAAGAGGAAGGGGAAGGATAATGATGGCAAGAAATGGAAGAAGTTAGAGGTAAATGGAAGAAGATGCTCAGACTAAGTCTGATCAAGAAAATCCTGGTAAAATCTATCAAAGAGAATTGCACTTGTGTGAGGCGCAACAGCAATGAGGTTTGGTTGATGGAGCAACAACTTATTTAGGGATTTGAAGGTGATATGATAGTTAAGAGCCACTGATCTATATCTCTCAAAATGTTATTTACATGTAAAAATATACTTGTAATATTAGTGAATTACCACAGGGATTATTTGCAATCCTAATATGATTATGATTACTTTGGATTTGCTAGAAGAAGTACATGTTTTACAATGTACCACATATCACAAGGTGACTGTTAGGTCTGAACCTATTGGCACCTGAATTTCCCAGCAATAGTTTGAGGAAATCACATTCAATACAAGGTGTGTCATCTACAAATGTAAAACTACATTCAATGGCTGGGTATCCTAAATCTAGCTCCCTCTCTGCATGTTTTGTTTTTCTGTGAGAGAAAGCAGATGGTTCATGCAATACATCTGCCTTCAGAGAGACAATAAATAATCAAAAATTTGCTGACCACCTGTTAAACACAGTGGAGTGTGCTGGTGAATTTTTTAATTGACAGATGTGTGCCACAATGTTCATCTGGTTTAGGATGAAATTAAATTTGCGTGTAATCAATGGCTATCACCATTTGAGCTCTGGTAACTCACATAAATAATTATACTCCCTTTGGCAACACACCTGAAGTTTTAACAACACAAAAATCATATTCAGAAAGTTTTAAAATAGGAAAAATATATAATTTATTTAGTGTATTTTTCCTAAAGAAGCTGTTTATCACAAATATTTTACTTTGTAAGTTTTTATGTATCAGAAACTTAATTTAGACCCTAATTTCCACTTTTTGGTTCTCCTATCAATTTTACTCTTAATAGCTCATCAACTTATTCTGCAGTGTTAAGAAATCTGATTCACTTGCATTCATATTTGTTTTGATGTTTTCTTATATTTAAATGTAATTTATTGCATTTATATGATTCATTTAAGCTCCTTATAGCTTCATCAGAAAGTTTCTTTGTCAATCACATGATGAAATTATAGCATAAGTCTTTGACCGAGTATCATTTGTTTTTATGTCCAAAATAAAACAAGCATAAATGATGTTTGCCTTTCAAACTTTTTATTTACTTGAAGTTGTACCAAACTGGAAAATTGCCTTGCAGTTTATATCATACCTACATATTTGGAATTGTTTTCTAATTAATTATTCTTGGTTATCCAACAATATGGGTGTAATATGTATATTGTTTTCCTGCTATCTAATATGTTGCTGAGAAAGTTTTTGCAAATTAAATATCTCCCTACCAATGTTAATATTTATTTTAAATTAGCTATGGATAGGAGCTTTTAGAGATATTTAATATATTATCAATTAATACAAGTTATCAATTATTAGGTGTCCCTCATTTGAGGAGGAATTTGTTTCATTGCCAAAGAAAAAAATTTATTTAAAAATTGATTTACTTTGCAGCCTGAAAATCTTTTATACTATAGTCCAGATGAAGATAGTAAAATTATGATAAGTGATTTTGGACTGTCCAAAATGGAAGATTCAGGAGTAATGGCCACTGCATGTGGAACACCTGGATATGTTGGTGAGTGCTCATTGTAAACTTCTAGATGTAAAATAAATTTCTTTTAGAGTAAAATTGACATTTATGTGAAGGAGAAGTGGAGCATTGTTCTACTAAATGCTCAAATGGTGTATATCAGTTTTAGTTCATTCAACTCATCAAAGGTGAGTGTTTGGTTACCTAAATTTGAAGTGAATCTTTTTCATAAGATTTTATTCTATGGTTATGACTTGGACCATATATTAGGCATTTGGAATAAAAAACCCACCATCAGTAATCAGAGGTTGGGTTGATAAGTAAGTGTAGAGCTCTCCCTGTACTAAACCCTTTGGCATATGTAATTGCACATTCAACAGGTTAAGGAAAGTTCCACCCTGGGTGATTTCCAAAAAAAAAATATTCAGATCTTCCAGATTTTGAATGACACTGAGATGCAATGTTTAAAAAAATCCCACGTTAACTTGGTGTGCCATCACTTGGACAGCCCAAGAAGACCCTTTGTTTTAAAAGGAAAAACCATCCATTAGGCTCTCACATATCCTGTCTCTTGTTTTTCAAGAACATAATTTTATAATATTTTGCCATGCATAAGGAAATAAAATATGCACACTGTTCTCACTAAGCCTGTAAAAGGACTTGTCAACTGGTGCCATGGTACTTATTACATTATGTGCTCATTGATTTCATAGAAATCTATTTACATTTACCACAATGTCAAAATTTGTTTCAAATGTTTCAATATCAAAACCCTCCATAGTTAAGGTATATAACAAAATACTATGATTTTCCCTTAAAAATTTACCCGAAATAATGTAATGCAGGTAATTTTTATCTTTCATCAGAGAAATAACTTTCAGCCATAGAAAAACAAAGTTTATCAATATAAATATTGGAAATTAATCCTTTAAATAGTAAATTGGCATGCAATAGACTTAAGTTTTTATTTATTTTTAGGATATATGGATTAAATTTAATTACTTATCAATTTTTAGGCCTAATTATGAATATTGGGAAAATTTTGTAAGACTTAATTTCAATAATGCATTGATTTTCATGAGCTTTCAGGGGTATGAAATTTTATTTGCATGTTTCTCCACAAATGACATTAAGATATCATATGCATTACTGTAGTCTTTTTTCATTTATTATTAATATGATATCATGATTCCATTCCATTATGGATTTAAAATCCTTTTGCATTAGTTCATTAACAGTTTTTAAACAGTTTGTGATGTAATCAATACAGTTTAACCAGAAAATATAATGATTCTACTTGCTTTCATTTTTTGGAACCAACCATTTACATGTACGTTAAACAGAATTGGTCCCAATATGGCATCTTGCGGCACGCCAATCATTAATTTAGATGATTCACTATTTTATTAGCCAGTAATGGGTTGTTTGATTTATTTGGTTTTTGATTCCATCAGTCCTTGACACCAAATCAAGATTTAAATGTAAAGCATTGATTTCAGAACCACTATTTAGCCTACTATGTTTGCTTGTTTCCACACCCTAAAAATTAGTATAAGATCATAATATCCCCTGCAGGATGATAAAGATGGCAAAAATTATTATTAGGTCAAAGTGTAAAAACAGTGTTGCCCTTAATACAAACCATAGGCTCAATGAACTTGGTTTTGGAATTACTGGGATAACCCCAAAAAACATTATCTTGAAAAACTAGATAATAATTTGGTATCAACGCAGGTATAAGACAAAGATGCCTACTAACACTCCTATTTGCTTAACAATAAAAGTATCTGAAAACTACTAGTTCATAATTTGGAGTAGGATAAGGTGGCTGCTGAAAAACAAGGTGCAAAAGGCAGTCACACTATCATAGTTTTGTCTTCCATGTAACAGAGTTGTATATGACTATAATGCATACTATAATCTGCATGTAAGTAATGTGGTATCAAAGTAGACCAACAATAGCTTTAAATTTTCAGTCGAAGCACATCAACTTTCTTTCAAAAGGTAAAATAGGAATGAAGAGGAGGGGTGAAGGACAAGAGTGGGAGACAAACTTTGTGATAGGAGGGAAAGGAAAGCAGGTGTGGACAAGAGGAGGATAAATGCTGGGAGGGGAAGGCAGTTGAGGGAATTGGTCATGGTTGGGGATGTTATGAGGGGGGAAATATTTTGATATAATATAGTTAATCCCAAGTAAAAACATACGTATGGTAGCAAAATACATGCTTCTTCAAATGTTGTTAATTGAAGTGGTGTGGCAATGATGTGGAGAGATGACAGGGTGGAAATAATATAGATTTTATTAAATGTTTACATTGTGAAGGGCTGCATGTTAGCAACCAGGAGAGAGGGAATGTAGGAGTTTCTCTGGCTATTAATGAGCATATTCAGAAGAGTGGTGTGGTGATCAATATGAAATGCATGGCAGAGTTTGGATTTAGGGATTGATACACTACATTCCTAAAGCTGCAGGATGCAGCTAGATTGGATTGTAGAAAATAAAGCGTTTATTATGGGGTTTGGTGTGATTGTTCTGAATAGGACAGGTTTTGAATCTTGGTAGATTACGCAGTTAGTGAAATCTTGGGAGATAGTGGGGCTTGCCTGAGGGTTCTTCTGGTAATATTAAGAGTGTTACCAAAGAGCCTGAAAGTAAATGAAGGACATTTGGGGAGTAGGTTAGCCATTGCCAATTTTGGCTGTGATGAGGACAACATCTTTGAGAACACCTTCACCTTCCTGTAAAAGAAAGACTCATTGGGAGGATCACATAACATGGATGTTTCTCTTTCCACTTCACCCTTGTGGACCATAATTGTACATTCTCCCAAAAATGTAGAATCCCAGTAATAATCCCAGTCCCTTGTCCTTATCCTTGTCAAAGACCTTTTTTTCTTGACCAACTTACTTTTTAATCTCTCTCCCTCAGGATTCCAATATCATAATGTCCACAATTGATCCAACATCCCTTTGCATATCCATCTCTCACACTCAATTTCCTTTCCTCCAATGGTAGCCACTACATCAAGCTCAAAAGTTTTGCCATGGGAAGAAGAGCCAGATACTCCTTTGTTCTATCCTCTGAGAAGTAAGTCACCATAATAATGAGAAACACCTTCAATGGCTTGGGTTTTTCTTTCCTTCTTTTTCCATTTTCCTCCACTGAAAAAATGATACCAACCCCCTCTAAGAATTTATTTCCTTCCTAAATGCCACCTCTTTTGTCTTGTTCATTTCCACTGTCTCCGCTTTGCAAATCACCTACCTTGATGTCAGGACCACCCTTTCTGAAGGCAAAATCCATATTTTTGGCCAAGTGAACACTATTACCTCTCAAAAATACTTAGTTTTCAACAGATGCTACTCTTTATGCTCCAGACATTCCTTCCCTTACTCCCCTATCCATCTGGGATCATTGCTTTCCTAACAACCCTGATTCTCTCAAAACTTTTCATTCCAGTCTGCATGTCTCTCTCCTCTTCCATGATAATCAAAATCCTTTCTAAACAAAACAAATCCTGTAAACACTCCTTTATCACCAATCCTCCCAATATCCGCCAAAGAAATCCTTTGTACCTACCACTCAATTTCATAATATTCAATCCCTTGAAGCTGTTTGCAAAGATCTTTTTCCTATCCTAGCCAATGATAAAACCGCCACAACCTTCTCCCCAAGCGTGAACCCTCCCTCCCCAAGTATACGTCCTTCCTAACATTTCAATTTGTTTTTTCAAATTTGTGTACTTGCATTTTTGTGGTGTATCATTTTAATGGGGTTGAGTGATTTGAAAATATTTCTTGTCTTTAGATATAGAATTTACTGTAAAACTTTCACCTATACAACATCTTGCAAACATAAATACATCTGCTGAAAGTTATTATTTAGTGACATAGTAAAGCACAAAATCTTACCAACCCTACAGCATAGTGCTTTACTGTCAAGGAGGGACATTGTCCGAAATTAACTGCACTTTTCTTTCTTCCTCTGGAATTCCCAGAACATCAATGTGGTTTTTCAGAACTTAGGGAATGAAATGATTATGGAACCAGTCCATTGTGATAACTCCAGTTTAAAGGATTCTCTGAAGGCATGCACCAGCCAAATTCTTATAAGGTATTGAGAGGTAGGTCATTCATTATACTCCTCAGACTTCAAGTTTGCCGATATCCCATGGCAGCACTCTTCAACTTGTCGCTTCTGATCAGCATTAGCACACTGAAGTATATGCACATTTTCTTTAACGATTTTTCTTCAGGGAACCCTGGATCACTTTGTGAAGTTTGCATATTTTCTCTCCAAGCTCTCAGAACAAACCAAATCCATCTGCATTGTAGATATGAGATAATTTTAAATCATATTCAGTCATCAGAGCTTGCAATTTTTCCTTAAATGGCTCAAAAGTATCACTTTCAGCACTATTGACTTATTTTAATCACAAATGTTTTGCTTCATTCTTAAATGCCAAAACCAATCATTACTTGCAGTGAAGTTCTCAGAATGCAAGTATTTGGTGAGTGTTTTATGCTGCATCTTGTTCTCATACCATGTATTTCTACTCCATCATATCATTGATGCATGTATCTACATCATCTGGATGACTTCTTCCTCATATCTTAATCTTCCACTACCCATATAAATTTCTGAGCCTGCCTATCCATTTTCTTTGAATTCAATTCATACTTAATATTAAATAGATAGACATTAGTTTTCTTCTTTTTAAGATTGGGTTGTGCTTCAAACAGTACCAAGCTCCCAATAGGAATTTCGCATTCAAAATCTCAAAAAACTTCACTCTTGTCTGATGCTCAAAATTACGTTTTCTTCTACTCACACTCTTCTTTGATCCTATTGTCAAAAATATCTTTAGTTTTACTGCCAGCAGATCTTATACTGATGATTTACTTATATTCCACCTGTAGAGTCACAAAATTGCCCAGAAAGAATTTGTCATGTGTAGTAATAGGTTATTCATAATTTAAAATGTAAAACTGAAATTTTGATGAAAAATAAAATTATTAAAATTATTTTCAATGGCATTCATAGGAACTGGTTGGCAATGCATACCTATTTTTCAGCAGTGTGCATGCAGCAGTCAATCCTCTTGTGACCTCTTAAGAAGCTACCCCATAAAGAAGCCAATCAGTTAGGCTATATTCAGATTACTGAGACCATTCATCTTCTCCTACCCTTTGATCAATATGGCTTGGGTGACCCTATCAGGAGCAGTTATCATTGCATTCACCTCTAGGGGTCTACAAAATATCAGTATTTTGCCCTATTACCTTCCAGCACATCAAGGTTTCACATAAGTCCATGGGAAGTATTTCATTTGTTTATAAGTACTTTTATCAATAGATTTCCAATATGTGATTTCCACAGGCCTTTTAAGATGATGCGGTTGGTGTAATAGTGTGCTTTCAGGTTTCCATCATTTAAATTCATGCAAATGAAAGAAAGAAATTCTTTTCAAACAGAGATATGATATTCAAAGAAAGAGTTTGGATCTCTTGTATTTGTCAGTCAGTATTTAACTAAAAGTCACGATTAAGAGCCTGCTACTTTTTTGCCTTCTTACATCATTAATATAATATTGCACATGTGCTCAGTTTGTATTTCATAGGTGGTAGTCAATAAATAATCATATATAATAGCTCATTGAAAAAACTGTAGAAGTCATCGAGCTAGCTATAACGTCACTAAAAAACCTTCTGTGTATACAGTATGAGGAAATGAGCATGTAGCGCTATAATATTTTCTATATATTTCCAATATATATTATTTTCTATAATAATATCTTCTATGATATTTTCTATATATAAAGTAGATATGCATCTGAAATGTACAACAACTTCCTTCAGTTCTCCCAGTTGTAATATATAACAGAAGATTTCTCTTCAAGATATTATTCAGTGTTTTTTCCAAAATAATATGTAACCTGTGAGGAAAATGTATTCTATGGTTATAGTTAGAGTTAACATGATCTATAGATGTTCAATATTTTGAACTAATGCCAATGTTCAAATCCATCCATAATCATAAATCTTCGTGCAAACATCTTTAATCATATGTCACACTCTTCCATTTTTTATAATATTCACTAAAATTAATACTTTTACTACTATTAATGGCATAGAAGCTCTGTTTTTGAAAAAGTATGCATGCACATAAAAATTAAGCAATTTCAGTCAATAAATATTTTTTGGTGTGATTCGAGTTGCTAAAATCTTCATTCCTTTTCTTTGAAATTACTGATTATGAATCCTCACTTAACCCTGGCTTTTCCATTACTCAGTATTGTCACTGCTTGGAAATACAGCCACATTTTCACTTAAATCACTGTACCTACAATCAATGCCTCCACCTTAAGCATTTAGCTCTCTTCCCTTAGAAACTAAAACCATCTTAAACTTCAGTTGTTTTTCCTGTAGTCAATCTCATGCAGGTTTATCTCCTTCATGTACTTGCAGAAACTATCACGTTTTTATTCCACCAGGCATCACTGTTCATTCTCCTGTCCACTTATGATCTGGATACATTCATCCCATTATACAAACATTCCTTTCAAACTCTTCCAAGAAGCACTCTTATTTCCATTGTCCATTACATTTTCCATCCTGTCTTATTTCAGTTAAGTTAATCCTAAAAAATGCATTCATACTGCCTGCTTACAATTTTGTCTAATAACTTTCCAACTTTTTCTCTGAATTTTGTGTCCTAAAGTTCCGTGCTACATACACCCTCCCCAGATGTATATTTAGAGCCACCATATGGTGATATGGTCTGCATACAAGTCCTCTCATTGCCCTAATGTCCTTCTGCTAATACTTCTGTTCTCTCAGCATATACAACAAATTCAATAATGCTCTCATAATGATTCCTTCTCCATGAATACAAGTGATTTATCGTTAAAACCATGTATTCAGTAGAAGTATGTAATCCTTTTTCTTTGCACGCATGCTGAGCAAGTTTTCTCCATTATCATTCCAGACCTGAGACCAACTGATTGCCCTCCCACTCTTTCAGAGGCACTCTACCCCTTCTCATTCCAAACCAACTATTTGCATCTCCTTATATCACATTCTTTCGCCATGTGTCATATTCATTCAAAATTTCTCTCAACGTGCTTCAGAACTCACCTTTCACACATTTAGTCTTTCTATCCTCTGGTGCACAACCAGCATCAATCACAACTGTTAGAATAACAGCTTTTGTATGCATCCTGAGTCCAACATGTATTTTCTTGCATGCATATTAAGCTTTTCATTCAGAATCAAGCATTCAGACTACTGTTTTGCACAATTATAATTAAATTTGGCTTTAATTCCAAACCATCATCATAGATTTCATTGGCATGACTCCATTATGCTTGCACAAATATAGAGTTGTGTATGCTGAAATTTCCTGATTTTTAGTGATTGCAACCTGTGCTTTTGGGGTATCAACTTGAGTGTAAGAAGGGGTAAAAATTCGTTTTCTTTAATAGTAAAGTACTTAATGTAAATATTATAATACTACCCATGATTACTTTCTAACCTTTTTCCAAATTCTCTCCATATTGGAGAATGGAAAAATGTTTACTCATTCCACTATCAAGTCTTATTTCCTCTTCTCTTGTAAAACTGTAAAACAGGTAAATATTAATTGGCTTTTCAACCTCCTTTGTCTTCTTTGTATTCGTTATACTCTCCAACTTTGTCTTTACCAGTTCAACTCAGCACTTCTTCATTTCTTACTCTGTCACTCCACTTTACATTCTCCATGTACCTCCATTACCACAGTTCAAAACTTTGATGGTGTTTCTCTTCTTTCTTCCTCATTATCCATGTCTCTGCTTAATACAAAACCACAATCCAAAGAAAACATTTCACAGAAATGTTCTTCAATTCTACTGTTACAGGTTCTTCTTTGTGAAAATTGAATATTTGCCAACGAAATAAAACAGTTCTGTAGTTTGAGTCCAACCTAATAAAATTGTTCCTCGAAACTTTAATCATAACTCTCCACTGTAGCCTTGAAAAGAAGCTAAATGGTAGATGGTCTGTCAGGATTATCTTCATCATTGACAGTTTCAAAATCCTCAGTATCAGGAACAGCTTCAACTTGTTGAGGAAATGTTGATATCAGTGACAGTGAATCTGGTTAACTTGAAGTTGATGGCAGTGTGGAAACTACTGTTTTTTTTCCTGCTTGCTAGTTATTTTCTTGAAGAAATCATCCAATATATGTTTTGCCATATACTCTGGTCTTTATCTATTGAGTTTATTTTGGAGCAAGTGAACATTCATTACTTCTCGTTCTTTTACAAAATTTTATTCCTTTAGTCCAACCAGCGGTTTAGTTGTTGATATCATAGCTTGTCAAGGGAGATTATTTCTATTGACAGGCTGTTGGTTTCTTTGCCCTCCCTCTTCTCATTTTCATCATTGATTTCATCATCTACCAGTGCAGGCACGTCTCTCCAAACTTTTAACTATGCCTACAATTTCAGAATCAGTGTTATGATGATTTGTTGGCACCTGTCATCAATGCCCATCAATTCCATTCATCCTTTCATCTCATATATCCTTGATGAAAGCTCGTTGGCCGTAGGATTACTAACATTATTGAAATATGTTAAATTTAATTTGGGCAGCTTTTTATTTGGATATCCTTCTAAACTTCACTTTTGAAAAATGTTGAGTACTTAAACACATGAAGAGGACAAAGGGTTCGCAGAATAAACTGAATCATTCTCTATTGCACAGAAAGGACCATTTCCTTTTATCTCAGGTGATATTTAGATACAGGCATACCTATGAAAATCATTGCAGAGCTTCGTAGCTTTCTTGGATTTCACAAATCCTTATGCCTTATGCTTCCTTATGAAATTAATGCATTGTTGACCCCATGGACTTTGAAGATCCTATACTCAGGAAGCCTGGTCATAGAATCATCAAGGATGTCTCTTTTGGTCATTGTGAGCAGTGACTCTGGAAGACAAGTCATAGGAGCCATGCAGTCCAGTCCAGAGATTTTTTGTTTTTCAATACTTGTAAAAAATTTTATAACTGGTGAACATTCTTCAGCTTATTGTCATAAACAAATGGATTATGGGGACTGATACTATACTAACATAGGGAAACTACCTTGAAATATTCTCCTAGAAAATATACTGCAGGGTGATCCCCAAGGACAAAAATGTTTTAACAAGTTTCTAAGTCCAATTTTCACTGCAGTTACTTGTAGTTGCCAAGGTTTATAAATTTGGTTTATGGTGCAAAAACATTTTAATGAAAAGAGATAAAATTATGCACATAGGGCAAGTGAAACTCTCAAAACTGCTGTATCACATACAAAAATGTTTCACATGTGTTTGTTGTGAGACAGAGTGAATTCCAGTGATCAGAGTCAGAAATAAAATCTTGTTCTTACAATATAACCCACTGGAAACCATCTTCAGGTTGGTGGAGACTTTGTTTTCAGCTACCAGAGGGTCACTACAATTTTAGTACTGTTGTATTGAATGTGGCATTTTAAGTTTTCACCTCAGTATGCTGATTTTGAGTTGGAAACTTAGATCCCACTGAGTACAAAGTGGTTTCTGACTCTACATATCCATCACAATGCAGCGAGCATTTCCAAGAATGAAATGGATGCTCAACATATTACTGTTAAGCAGAAAATCCTTGAGTTTAGTCAGCACCATCCTTATCGGAAGACTCATTTAATTAATGATCACTCAGGTTCAAGAAAAACCCCAGCTGTTCTCAGAATCCTTAAGCTCTGTTACATCAATTATCTACATCTCCTAGAATCAGTTATTTTCATGAGCATGCTTTCTTGTTGTCCATGTCTGACCTAAGTAGCTCCTCCTTAGGAATGAAAAAATAGCTGATGCAAAATCTTCAATGGTTCAAAAATTTTAATGTCCAAATGCACAGGAATATTACCAAAAATTACACAGGCCTACAAAAAAAATTTTTTTTTGGTGCCGGGAATCTTTGTGTTGATTTTAACTATATTTGTAGAGCTGAATCAAAATATGAAATCCATTTTTATTTAACAGCTCTACTTTTTTAGATATGGCACATTTTACGATTAGTTGTTTTAATATTAGGTAAAAGAAAATAGGAAAAATATTACAGACTTTGTGAAACGTGCATACTTGGGATATTTTGGTGTTAAGCTTGGTGACCAAGATAAAACATGGGCACCACATTTTGTGTGTAAAACATGTACTGAACATCTGCGGCAATGGACAACAGGACAAAGGAAAAGTCTAAAATTTGGTGTGCCAATGGTGTGGAGAGAACCTGTGAACCATATTGACGACTGTTATTTTTGCATAGTAAATGTTTCGGGAATTAATCGAAAAAATCACCACAAGTAGACATATCCAGATTTGCCTTCAGCTAGACGCCCGGTACCCCATTCAGAAGAAATACCGATCCCAATATTTCAGACGTTACCAGATATATCTAAGGAAGAATTTGAGTTATTTGAAAACATTTCTCATTCTATTGACGATAGTGGCAATGACTACGAGGGGGTATCAACAATTCCTCAACTATTTAATCAAGATGAACTAAGCGATCTTGCTAGAGAACTGAACTTATCGAAGGAAGCATCCGAACTACTAGCATCAAGACTACATGAAAAGAATTTACTGCAACCCGGTACAAAAATAAGTTTTTATCGCACAAGGGAAAAGGATATGCTACTCTTGTTTACTCAAAAAGACAATCTTACATTTTGTTTAGACGTTAAGGGTCTTTTGGAAAAAATGGGACTACTATCACAATATGATGCTAGTTTATTGATAGCTCCAAGCGTAGTTTAAAATGTGTACTTCTTCACAATGGTAATAGGTTTGGCGCAATACCAATCGCTCAATCAACTAAAATGAAAGAAGAATACGATACAATAGCATTGGTCTTACAGAAGATAAAATACCAGGAACATCGCTGGGTGATTTGTGTAGATTTAAAAATGGTGAACTTTCTTCTTGGGCAGCAAAGTGGCTACACAAAATATCCTTGTTTCTTGTGCCTCTGGGATAGCAGGGACAGACAAAACCACTGGATTAAGGAGTGGCCTAAGAGAGAAAACTTGGTTGTTGGGAAAGAAAACATCATTGCTGAATCTTTAGTTGAAAGAGGGAAAATCATCTTACCTACCTACCTACATATTAAACTAGGCCTAATGAAGCAATTTGTAAAGGCTCTTGACAACGATGGACCATGCTTCGGCTACTTAAGACTAAAGATGCCCCATATAAGTATTGAAAAACTTAAAGCTGGTATTTTTGAGGGGCCACAAATCAGACAACTTACAAAGGATCCTGCTTTTGTCAAGCCAATGAATGAGATTGAAAAAATTAGTTGGATGTCATTTGTTGAGTTCATAAAAAATTTTCTCGGAAATCACAAAAGGGAAAATTATATTGAGCTGGTAAACATTATGCTCAATAACTTCAAATCACTTGGATGTAATATGAGCACAAAAGTTCACTACCTACACAGCCACTTAGACAACTTTCTTGGAAATTTAGGAGACACAAGTGAAGAACAAGGTGAAAGATTTCACCAGGATATAAAAACAATGGAAGCTCGCTACCAAGGAAGATGGGATAACCATATGATGGCAGATTACTGCTGGTGCTTAAAATGAGACTGTTTGAACAAAGTGCACTCAAGAAAATCGCGCAAAAGAAGCTTCCGATGTGTTGAGTGATGTTTTTATGTATTTTTTTCTTTTCAATTTGTTTTATTACAGTAAAAAATTTTAGTATTTGTGTTAAATTGTATTGTAAAATGCTGTTGTGTTTGTGGGTGATTTAACAGTCCTATAAATAAATCAAGTCTTTATATTTAGTGGGTTTTATTATTAATATAATATTCCCATATCATCATGTAGAAGATTTTTAACGTAAGTAACAACATATCTATATCTTGAAAACTATAGCTGATAGGAAAAAACTAGTGTCATAATTGGATTCAGCACCCCAAATGTTCTTTAAATTATCGTTAAAAGCTCCGGCACCAAAACCACTGTTGACCTGTGTTATGTAATGCTTTCTGTGCATTAATAAAATAAACTCCACTGCCCAATATATTCAAATTTCATAAGTTCAGATAATTTATTAAAATAACAATTATTTATTGTAAAAAATATACTGGTTTTTACCACTGAATAACATAATTATCATCAAATTCAAATCAATATTTATTACTATAAATATTATTAATATTAAATTCAATATAATAAATATTTTTAAAAACCCTTTCAAATAAATATTTATCTTGTTGAATTGGCAGATTAAAAAATATTGAAAACTATAATTTTTTACCTTAATCCCATGAATAATTGAAAAGTTTAAATTGTCAATGCATTGTGAATATCAGGTTTTTCCTATCATAAAATGTAATGCCATATTGGTATTTTAGAGATTCTGTAGCAGTTTTACATTTGTTTACATAATTCAATAAATTATGCCCCTGTAAAGTGGGTAAAATGAATAAGAAATCCTCTTTTCAAATTTTTTCATTGCTGATGAGACTTGCCCTTCTAATCTTCAGCCACCCAGTAATAGCAGTTGCTTTATATTCTATTCATTTTTTTAATGCTTTGGTTGTGTGAAGCTAGATAAACTTATCTTTTGGTCAACATCATTGAAACAGACATCATTTTAAACACTAAATACTCTTGATTATAATGACTGTGTGAAATCCAAAAAGAGGGATCAGCCAAACGAACTCTACAACATCATGATTTTCAAGCAATGGCTGTTGTCAATAGGCCAACTTATTAGATGTCCATATATGTTCTGAAACCAGTGTTTTTTTGTTTTATTTCCAATTATTACATATCTAGTGTCAAGAACTGAGGGAACCAATGACCCAAGTACTGAATTGACCTATCACTAATTAAAAATATTTTTGATGAGACCATATTATTTTGCAATGTATTCAACCATGTGGCATTAATGAAATTTGTACCATTTGGAATTTCAAGGATCTCTGCAAACATCAAAATCACTGAATGTGCAGAAGGAAAAATTTCCCCATTGGAATTCAGAATAGTAGTAAAAGAGTTTTAAATGATTTTTTTAATGTACAATTATATTGTTACCTCTACCATCAACTTTCACAGGAACCTAAAATCCATCAAAATGGATAATTATATGGATTACAAAATGGATTATTATATTATATAAAATAAAAACCATCTTCACCCATTTGATGATTTTAAATGGAATGATCCCATACACATTAGCTTTGGTGCTAGTACACAATGTGATATTAAATTTAAGCAATAATTATTTAGGTCACAAGTGCCAGCACTATTTTTATGCTTCAATAATAATGGTAATTTGTACCCATTGGTCAGTGATTGAATTGAGTGATACTCTTAACCCCAACTTGTACCCACAAGTTGGCATAAAATTCTACTCTTGTCACTATAGATTCATTAAGATAAAATCATTTTATTAAACCACCATTTTTTCTACTGTTGTGTTATATTTTCTGAAGAAGAATAAAATTTAGTTAGTTTTTCAACCATAAATCATGACAATGCTATTGACCAAGAATCAAGCAAACAGAGATGATGGAGTTGTCAAAACTCATCAGGAAATAGAAATATTCAGAATTAACTGCTAAAACTTTTTTCACATTGGTTTCAAAAATGCTTGAGTATCTGAAGTAACTGTCCATATGATCATAGTTAACATTTAAGTCAACTAATTAGGTGGCTTTGTTGAAAGCAATTATGATCAAAAGTTCTGCTTCAAACAGTTTGACACTGTCACTTACACTTCAAACGTCTTTGGCACTGTCAACCTTATTCTAATGACTTTTAATAATCAAACCACTTTACTTTTCCACATAAACTTTTTAATTTTTACTACCCAGGTTTCGTTATAGCATAACATCATCAGGTAAAAATAAATATAAATATATATGTATATAAAGAGGATATATAAATAAGATATATAAATAAGATATTGCACATAAATAAGATATGTATATGTACGGTGTTGGACTTGTTTATTTTTACCTGATGATGTTATGCTATAACGAAACCTGGGTAGTAAAAATTAAAAAGTTTATGTGGAAAAGTAAAGTGGTGATTATTAAAAGTCAGTATGAAGATTTTCCACCAAGTTATGCCAGAAACTGTTTTACTTATTCTAATGTATCCGCCATATGAGTTGGTACAATAAATGATTTATTAAGATGGTTTTTTTAATTAAGTGGTAATAATTTTTTTCCAGCTTGTCAGTGTTGCTGTCTTATGGTGTATTTAGTTTTAATTTTCGATGTAAAAGTATGTTGTTGTGCAGGTTTAAGGTTTTAGATGTTCAGATTTCAAAATTTAGTTTTTTGTCTCTTTCGATTAGGCCTAAGATAAATCCATTGGAAATTTATAATTTCCATTTATTTAATAAATATCATGAATAAATAGTATTTTCATCAATCAATAAAACAGTTCTGACTCTAAAAAACAACAACATATTAAATTATGGTGGAAATATTTTCTCATGAAGGGGCATTAGCAATTAAATTTGTGCCATCAATGACTATGTGTATGCATTTACTGTTTTATTTTGCTATGTTATGGAGTAGTGGAGATATTCCCTTGCTTTTGCCTTTCTTAGTTCTGGAATACCTCTCTTTTTGCTCTATCAGAAAAAGTTATTCATTAGATTTTTATGATGTATATGATTATGTTGTAAAAAAGGAAAATCTATGATGGCAATCAAAAAATCAGGAAAAATATTAGTTAAAGTAGGGAAGATCAATGAGAGATGGATCAAATATTCATGAGAGCTGTATGGTGAAGACATGGCCAACAAGCTTAGCCATAGAAAGAGCATATGACATAGAAAAGAATAGGTTACATTAAGGCTTACTTGATGGCAAGATGAGAAAGGGTATCAAGGGAATTGAAATCATAGAAAGCTGTTGGGGTTGACAACATTTCCACAGAACACTAAAAGATTTATTCAGATCAGTGCCAATTCCCTTCCCAAAAAGTGAAAGGCAGCCATATATTAGGATTGTAGAACCCTTAAGTTTTATTGAACATCCAGCTAAAGTGATTCTCTGAATAATCAATAAGAGAATGGAAGTCAGTATAATTCATTACTTGGGGAAAGTTCAATTTGTGTTGAGAAGGGGGTGGAGGTAGGCATGAGATAGAAATTGAGAGGAATATAATGTACAATCAGGAAAATCTGTCTGTTTCATAGATTTTGATAAGACATGTGATAGAGTGAATTGGGTAGAGTTAGTGAATATATTGCAGAAAATATGAGTATATTGCAGGGAAAGGAGACATATCTACGACCTGTACATGTTTTAGACTGCTCAGGTGCAAGTAACAGATGGAGAGTAGATGGGTAGTGTTAGGGAGAGAAATAAGACTGGATTGTCCATAATCATGTGTGTTGCTCAGCATACAAAGGAAATGGTTAAAGAGGCATGGGAAGTACTGGAGATTGGGATGAAAGTCTGAAGGGAATTCATAAAATCAGCTATGTGTGCAGATGATCAAACTTTAGTTTGTCAGCCAAGGGGTTGCAAGCATTGCTGAATGCATTTTAAAGTCAGTGCAAGAGGTGTTAATAGATTAGAATAAGCATAAACAAGCAAAGGTAATGCCATTTTCAAGAAATAGAAAGGTTAAGTTAAATATTAATAGGAGTTCAGCAACAAGAGCAGATGGAACAGTTTTTGTGTCTCAGAAATATTTGGAACCAAAATGGTCAAAGCAGTTAGCACATAAAGTGAAGAATTGTATTTGGCAAAGCTTTCTTAAGGAGGAGGGAATTGATAACATGGATTTTGAGTAAGGATGTTAAGAAAAGCATGCATTGGGAGCCTTTGAAAGGTGGGTGTGGAGAAGAATGGAAAAAGTGTTGTGAACCAAATTGAAAGCAGTCAAGGAATGGTGGAGCTAGTTATGGTGGGGGAGGAGAGAATTGTTGGGAGAAATCCACAGGAGATAGAAAAAATGGTTGTAAAGCATTTTGATTGGAAATGGGATTTTGAAGACTGTGATAAAGGGGAGAATGTTAGGCAAACAAGAAAGGGGTAACAAGAGAATATGGATGCTGGCCAAATGAAGGGAGGTAGAAAATGTCCAGAATTGGAGAGGGACCTATTGTTTATGCAGGATGTTGGCTTGTGTTTTGTTTTGTTATGAGAGGTAAGGGAATTGTTGCTGTACCTTTCGGTAGCTTGTGTCCATCCAAAACCTACATTAACTGGTAGATTACGGATAATAATAATAATATGATTTCATTTAAGGCAGACAAATTTAATGTTAACAATAGCTTAAGCATTATTTAAAATTTCAATTTTTGTGTTTAGATTTTTATATTTACATTTCATTATTAAAATATAGATTTTATTTACTCTTGCAGCTCCTGAGGTGTTAGCTCAAAAGCCTTATGGGAAGGCAGTGGATGTATGGAGTATAGGTGTCATTTCATACATCCTTCTGTGTGGATATCCTCCTTTCTACGATGAAAATGATGCAAATTTATTTGCTCAGATTTTAAAAGGTACAAGTATGTTCTTTTTCCCTCTTGGAATTTAAGCTTTCAAGAAATATAGGTGGTTGTGTTTCATTCCAACTGTCTTTGACAAGAGTTATAGCTAATATTTTCATTGGTGCTTGGACATCCTTTACAATAGTAGCTATTCCTTTAGTAATAATAACTTTAAATTTGGAAATTTCAGGTTAAATATAGACAAGGTGAGGTGGGAAATTTGGTTGGTTAAAGAGTTTTTCCAATTGACTTACAGTTTTCAATGTAATTAGAAGTAGGATAATTGTATTGAAAAATTCTGGTACTTAGCTTTGAACAGATGCCCAGCGATAGCACCTTGTTAATACTAATGACATTACATTAATAATAATATGTAAATGAATTCTATATGCATCAATAGATGAGTTTGCTCAATCATAATATGTAGATGGTGGCAGTAATGATACATAAATGTTAGAAGGATCATGTAAACATGCATTCTCAAAGGCAGGGATCTATCTCTTTGAAAATCTTGTTACTAAATATAATGTACAATGAAATGCATACAGTAGACATAATAATAGACCCACAATAGTTGTTGAGGTTATATATTAAAAAAAAAGAGTTAAAATATTCATCATTAGAATATGGTGCCTTTGATGTTAGCCAAGTGGGCACAGCAGCTTTAAATTTTGTCTTTCACAAATATTTTCAATAATGATAATTATTTGGCTTTATTCAGGCAAGAATGATACTGTTGCAGTGCCTTCTTACATAGGTAATAAGCAGGGCATTCAATAGTCTTATGGATATATATGGACAGCAGTCATGGCATTTTCTGAGCCTTTGATGAGCAATGTCTAGTTCCCACCTGTATCATCAGTATGATTATTATTAAAGTTTTACTGATGAAATCAATAAGATACCAACACTCCTAGCAATGAGTTTATTTATATGCTAAAATACAGAGTACTCTTAGATCCTTGTAAAATAAGTGAAAGACAATAAGCTACATATCCCTCACCAACTAATTTACTCAAAACGGGATCACTTTTTATGGAAAGTTTAAATTCTTGTTTCTTTTCATATGATACATTAAGGCAGAGTGTTAAAATATGATTCATGGCATGCAAACACAGTTTTGTTATTTTGTGTAAATGCTTGGAAGCTGTAAGAAATGTATTTTACTCACAGCTAGCTCAGTTATATTGGTGGGTTAGAGGATATGCCCAGGCATTGGTGTACATACATTCATGACACCCTACAAGCAACTGTTAGGGTGTGAGGCAGGAGGTGATTACACACCAGACTACTTTTGACTCAAAATACTATATCCACTAGTACGGTCAGACAACATCATTCTGTTTCCCTGTTGTTCTTGGGAAAAATGGCTACTTAAATGTATCTATTGTACATTTAATGTCTCTAATATTAATGACATGATTTTTCCTACCATAGTATAATGGGGCTAATAATAAATTTTCAACATTGTTACTGAAGAGACTTACTTCCAGTTTATGCAAGAGATTTTATCTGTCTCTTAAACTTTGCTCTGTGAGTGATTCCCATCCTAATTCCTCTAATAATTTGGGTGCACCACTCAGTTTATCATAACAATTCTTTATAAATGTTTGTCCTCTATGCTGTATGAAATCTAATTCGACAATCAGCCCACCTTCACGAGGATCTCATATGCTAGCAAAAAACAAGGGGTATCATAAAATTTTAGTTATTACTAAAAAATAATCAGGATGGATTCTTAGTTTTTATTTTTCATCCTTAAGACTTCTCTTATAGCCAACATCCAGAGTTATACATTTCTCCCAAGGTTTCCCTACTTTTTGAAGGTATTCATTGTAGAACCCAGTGGATGGCATCAAAAACAACTGTTCCACCTATTGAATGGAGTCATTTGTGTTATCAAAACTCTGACCCCACAATGCATTTTAGAGTTCTGGAAATAAGTAAGTCACTTCAGGTGAGTTGGGAGAACATGGCAAGTGTGGTAAAATATCAAAGCCTGATCACTTTGATTGCAGGTTGCACTGTAGTCACAATTGCAGGTGCTCCTGAAAAGGAGTCAGAAGCCATGGAACCCAGCATAAGGATCAATTAATATGCAGAATAAATTTTATCCAAATATTTTAATGAGACCTAACCAGCAAAAGATAACTTTTTCATCTCAATTCATTTATTTATTTATTTCATCCTGTTATTTTACAATGGTAAAACATAAAATATGTGACAAACATTTTAATCAGATTTAAACTTCTGACAATAAGTGGTGCCTGTAGTGGCTGCTGGTATATGATTATACATTTTTATGCCAGCATAAAGGGGTCCTTTTTGAACCAAGGAAGTGAGTATCACATCACATGGATCTCCTTTCTTTTTCATGCAGAATAATCGTGGATACTCTAATTTTTCTAAATTGGCTCATGTTTTTTTGGACGCACAGATAATATGTTTACAAACATGTTGCTGGTAATATTTCGAGATGGATAAAATGAGGGGTACATTATTCTCTTTTGGGAATTTGGGCTATATATCTTATGAGTCTTTTTGGTGTGATTGGGAAAATAGAAATGGAGGTGGGTATATGATTTTTATGGTGAGGATCAACATGATTCAAATAGGGCTGGACCTGTTTTAAGTTATGGGGTGTATCAACGAAGAGGTATTTATAAATCTGGCTAAGTGTTCTGGAGTAAAAATTTTTTAACCCTTATCATTTTTAACACAAAACAGAAAGGGCATTAAAGGAGGTGAAAGCAAATAAGGCCGTGGGGGTGGACAACATTCCTGTAGAACTGTTGAAATGTTAAGGAAAATGTGGGAAAAAGGCCCTATATGGACTGATCGTAGTATCTATGAGGAAGGAATCTGGCTGGAAGATTTTGTGAGATCAGTGTTAGTTCCTATTCCAAAAAAGCGCTACATCATGTGAGGATTACAGAACAATAAGTTTGATATCCCTTGCAGCTAAATTTATTCTCAGGATCATCAACAAAAGGATAGAGAGTAAGGCAAATGATTACTTAGGGGATGGTCAGTTTGGGTTCAGGAAAGGAAGAGGTACGCATGATGCTATTGCAGTAATGATATCACTAATCGAGAGGAATATAGTATACAATCAGGACATTTTTGCCTGTTTTGTAGATTTCAAAAAAGCGTTTGATAGAGTGAATTAGGAAAAATTAATGTGTGTATTGCAGAAAATAGGAATGGATTGGAGAGACAGGAGACTGATCAGCAAACTGTACATGTCTCAGACTGCTCAGGTGCGAGTGGAGAACGGAGAGTCCGGATGGGCAGTGTTAGGAAGAGGTGTAAGGCAGGGTTGCCCATTGTCACCGGTGCTGTTCAACTTATATGTGGAGGAAATGATGAAAGAGGCATGAGAAGAACTGGAGGTAGGAATGAAAGTCTGAGGGGAATTCTTAAAATCGGTTAGGTTTGCTGATGACCAAGCTTTGGTTTGTCAGTCGGCCAAGGGGTTCCAAACATTGCTGAGTGAATTCGAAATTCAGTACAATAGATATGGGATGAGAATAAAACAAAGGTTATGCGATTTGCCAGAAAGAAAAGGGCTAAGCTAAAAATTAAAATAGGAGAGGGTAAAATAGAGCATGTAGAACAGTTTATGTATCTCGGAAGTGTTTTGGACCAACGCGGTCAAAGTAGTAGGGACGTAAGGAGAAGAATTGTGCCAGACAAAGAGACTTTCACAAGGAGGAGGGAGTTGATGATGGGGACGTTGTGTAGGTAGGTTAAGAAAAGACTCGTAAAAACTGTGATATGGAGCGTAGCTATGTACGGCGCGGAGACGTGGTCACTGAAGCAGGAGGATAGACATAGACTGGAGGCTTTTGAAATGTGGGTATGGAGAAGAATGGAGAAGGTGAAATGGACCGAAAGGAAAACAAATGAGGAAGTGCTGGAGATGGTGGGTGAGGAGAGGGGTTTGTTGAGAAAAATCCTATAGAGGCAGGAAAAATGAATGAAAGGCATATTGAGTGGTTGTGGAATGTTGAAGAAGGTAATAGAGGGGGAATGTTGGGCAAGCGAGGAAAGGGCCGGAACAGGATAGGGATGTTGGACGGGGTGAAGGGAGGAAAGAAATACACAGAGATGAAGAGGGACCTGATGCAGATTAGGTTGCTGGATTGGGTTTTGTTCTGTTTGGAGTTACAAAATGTTTATTTGATAGTTTTGTCCATCCAAAAACCTACCTTAACCAGTAGATTACCTAATAATAATAACAATTTTTAGCAAGTTTTGTATACTTTCTTCACTATTTCTTTTAGTTTCCCAGTTAACAACATCCCACATAAATCATTTTTTTTTGGCATTTGTAAGAAAATAGTTTTAACTTGTTTTTTGGAAATTTTTAGAATGGTAGCATACTATTTCTTGGCTTTCTACTTGTCAACATTTAGGTGGTGAATTCCCCTGAGTCTCTTCATCCTGCCTAACTCTTTGAGTTTTTGGGTGGCTGCTTTAACTTCATTTTTTACCCAAATATTCTACTAGCCTCTTTTGGTATGATGAATTTTTTTGGGAAGCAGTTCTCAAATTCAAATTTTATATTTTCAAGGAGAAATGTGTGCTTTTCATGCACAGTTACACAAACTCACCCAACATTTGTTAGTATATCACAGAAATTTCAATTTTATCTTTGGTGTAAAATATTTTATAAACTTTAAGGATTCCTGTAGTTTGAATAGTCCTTACCACCAGTTGAGCATAGTAGTCTGATAGATATAGATCAAGTACAGAAACATCCACATTGGTAGCCAATTTTATAAGTAATTATATAATCAATATTAGTGGCCGTGCTCCTGGTTTATCATGTAGGTGAGTTTATGAAGGATTTTAAACCATAAAATTCTAATAGATGGCTCAATTTGATCAATACATCACTATGTATTAAATATCAATGTGAAGATCAGTACAGATGATGCAGTTTTTGTCATTTTTTAAGATAAGTTTTAACAGTTGATCAAAAATTTTTAAAAAATCATCTAAAATTCCCTTTGGGAATCAATGCAGATCAAAGATTTTAAAAAATCATCTAAATTTCCATTTGGGGATCAATGCAATAATATTATGAAATTATTTCCACCTAGTATTTTCAATCATTTAATTGCCAAAATTTTCCAAAATTCTTTGGCAAAATATACTGTGAAAATTCTAAAATTGAAACTTGCGTTTTTGACATAAATGCATGAACCACCATTTTCTTTACAAAACATTAAGAATCAACTAAGTTATAAATTGTTATTTGAAGGGAAAGAATTTCTTCTTCCACACACTAATGTTCCATTATGCACAAAACCTATATATCCAGTTCTACCAGTGCAGCTTCCAAGTTTAAGGCTTTATTTCTAATACTTTGAATATTCTAGTGGCATATAGACATGCTACTAATTTTACCACTAGGCATTTTTCATCATGATTTGCACTCTGCTGTCACCTTTGTGGTGACCTCCGGCATTTTATTTAGATATAGGGCTTTAAGGTTAGTTGGTGACGACCAGTGACCATTGAAGGGAATTTGGAAATTGATAGTTGTGCTGTGTCCAGCTGTTTAGTAGATTTTGATGGAATAGTTTTAGATACAACATCTGCAAAACTGTCACTACTATAGTCACCTGCCATGCCAGTTTACAAGTTCAGACCTAGCTTCATGTGGAAGAAGTGTCACTACACTGATACATCACTGGGCCAAGTACTCTTTTGATAAAGCTCAACTTTCTGGTATTGAATATTATAGCCAGAAAACTTATCCATTAGGTATCACTGGCTAACACTTTATGAGGCATCACTATGTGTTCACATTAGTTTGATTCAGAGCCATCTCTTAACCCCTGATAATTTCAAAAATTTGGAGCATGGATTTTCTAAACCAAACACTACGTTTATTCGAATTTTAAGAACATGTATTATGCCTAACAATTTGGAAGCCTTCAGAATTTGTGTTTCACATGCGATTTGGTTTCAGGAGATCACAAACACTACTATTAAACTTCTTGGAGCCAACACTGGTATTGCGCACAGTCATTGATTGCATTTGCTATCACAGGGGCAGAATTTACAAAATTATTTGGAGGATTTGAAATCACCACAATCTTGTCATGGGATGGTGGAAAAATCAGATGGACAACACATAGGCCAGGTGCTCCTTTGTTTTTATGTCACTGGGAGCCAATACATTCTCATAATGCTAGACTGTTGAAATTTTTGCCTGTTTTCCTTTTTTTCACCCTCTGTTAATTTTCCAACCTAATAAATAAATGGGACATTTATTCTTCAAATTTATTTTAATTTTTCAACATTGTCTCCTTTTAAGTTGATACACTTTTTCCGACAATGTTCTAACTTCTTTAACCCTTCCGCATAGTAGTTATTGTCTTTCTCTGCAAAATAAGCATTTGTGATAACCTCCAAGTCCAATCAAAATCCCTGTCTTCCATGCAAAACTTAAGGTTAGGAAGCAGTAAAAAGTAATTGGGGCTATATCAAGTGAATATGGTGAGTGGCCAACCAATTTGAATTGCAATTCATGAATTTTAGCCATGGGACCACTGAAGTACTATATGTGCAAGTGTGTTGCTCTGATGGAGAAGAACTTTCTTCTTCTTCAAATGCTGTCATTTTTCACCATCCCTGCCTCAACTTGTCAAGTAATGATCATGATACTCTCCCCTTATTGTTTTACCATTTTGAATATAACCAATGAATGCAGTGCTGTGACTATCCCAAAAACATCACCACTGTTGAAATCACCTTCCTGGATGATGGAACCATCTTCGCCTTTTTCAGAACAGGTGCACCCTTTGCAGTCCACTGTTTTGACTGTTGTTTTGCCTGAGGAGTGCAATGATGGATGCAAGTTTCATATACTTTCATCTAGTTATGAATCAATGCAAAAAATCCAAATCGTTGTGCTTAAAATGTTCCAACAGGGCCTTGGACATGTTCATTTAAATGCATGTTTGGTTCAAAGTGAGCAAATGTGGCACCAAAAGCACAGCTTATACATCTTCAAATCTTTAGTCAATTTCTGAAAAATGTATTATTTCAATATTTCCATCGCCTTTAGTTGTTTCTTCTAATTTTGATATAATTCCCAAAGGAGGGCAAATCAATGAACTACTCATCTTATCTTCTGGTCCTTTGTCAGCATTTTCACTGCTATTTATATATGTATGCATAGCTTAGGTAGGAGCTTTTTCACATATTGCTTGTGAAAACATGTGCATATCCTATAATTGGTGCATAATATAATCATTAATTAATGGTATATTGTAAATTAGATCTTCAGTTTGGAATCTAAATATGATGTCTTCACTTTCAGGTGTAAAAAGGTGGTATTTGTCATAAAATACTAATTCTTTTGCTCGTAAAATAATTTATTGGGCATGAAAAATTACCTCTTTTATTTTCTTTGTTTACTTCCACAGGTGAGTTTGAGTTTGACCCTCCTTATTGGGATGACATTAGTGATTCAGCCAAGGACTTCATTCGCCAACTAATGTGCGTAGATGTGGAAAAGCGATACACATGCAGACAAGCACTTGCCCATCCATGGTAATTTTCATTGAAAAATGTTCTCATTACTTGCACACACATCATCTGGCATTAGTAAATTCAGTAACATTGGCAGAAAATGTTAATTTCTAAATTTTAATTGTTTTTTTCAACTAAACCTTAATGTTTTCTACTGTAGGATATCAGGAAATGCTGCCAGTGACAAAAATATACATGGCACAGTATCAGAACAACTCAAGAAGAATTTTGCTAAATCTCGGTGGAAGGTTAGTTTATCCTTAGCTCTGTGATCTTTCCTAATTATTAAGTTCAGCATAGGAATGAAGCCCATCTTATAATTTTTGAAAATTTGAAAAACATATTTAATTTTTATTTGTACAAGTCTCCAAATTATTAAAATCTAATATTTGTAAAACAAAATAGGCAGTATATTTTTATTACACTACAAAAGGGGGGAATTATGGACTTGAATAATAAATTTACTGTCACAATATTTGAAATGATATAAAGTGATCTCTGGTATTTCTCTGGCAATTAAGCAATGGGTTTCTTTCTGATCACCTCATTTCTATGCATTACCATTTATTGGGCTTACATTGCTAATTGTGTTGCTAATGAGTTAATATTTGTATGGGTTTCTATTGAATCTTCAAATTTAAGTTTGTTTGTATTAGGGGATATTTAGAAGATTAAGATTGACATTTTTTTTTTAATAATCATTGAAAGTGAAATTGCTAATGCTATTGAGGCCTCACTTTTCTTAGAGGTCATACCCCAATAATTTATTTTCAGGGTCAACTCCTGCAGGAGGAAGTATGTCTGATTTTAGTGTCTGAATCAGTGTATATCAAATCATGTTTGTCATCATCAGATAATTAATTTTAGAAAAACCCTAAATTAAGTATCTACTATGGTTGTCATTGAACCATTCTATATTCTATTCTAATGGGTGTTTTAGTTTATGCAGAAATTTATACGTATTCCTTTGAGCATTCCCTTATTTTGAATATGTTTTTAGTTAATATTGAGAATTACTGAATATAGTGCAGCTTTCTCTCTATGTATGAATAATTGGGTAAAGGTAGGCCAGCCCAAGAATAATGCTATTCAGGTAGCAGCAGCTAAGAGAATCAACACGCTGCCATGTGATGTGGTTAAGTTCCTCACATGAATTAAATTTTAGTCTATATTGGCGGAGCCATAATTAACATTAAGTCCACCTTGAGAATTCATTCAAAAGTGATCCTACTTTTGCCAACAGCCTTCTTCTCTTGCATTGCTGCTATCAATGCTTCTATGCTATCAATTATGTTTAATCCCTTAATTATAAAAGTAGTATTTCTGTATCTTATTGTTTCTATAAAGTGGTGAAGAGTATTGTGCTTCACATTTTCTTTAAAGTGATACCTTCCTACCTAATTTTCAGCTAAGTATATTCCAATGTACCATAATATTTGCATAATTAACATAATTATCATGTAGTATTAATTGAATTTATTCTCTTTAGCCATTTTCCATTGTAAGCTACATTGGAATGCCAAATTTCTACATTTGCAAAGTAAGGTAGATATTGTTTAATTTCCCTTGTAATGTGTGTGTGTGTGTCTGTGTGTATGGTGTGTATAGAGTGTATTAGCAGTGTTATGGTACATTTTTTTGGGAAGGCCATGGGATGCGACAAAGTCACAGTGAAATATGTCTATTGTCACTTGGGAGTGTCTATCCATGTTGTAGTACTGGAAAAACCCATATATAAGGCTACCAAGGAAAAAATAGGGATTTTGGCATAACTAATAGAATTTCCCATTTACTTGTCACTCATTCTGAATCATTAAGAGTGTGAGCAAAACTGATTTTGCAGTAGCCCTCATGTCTCCTGGGACCTTGAGTAAGTATGGTTGAAACAAGGCTGCAGTTCCTGCTCCTAATACACAATGATTTCTTTATTGCCCTTTAAGATTTCCCTATCAGAAAGTGTTTGTACTGTTTGTCTTATCAGTTTGAATATTATTTCCATACACGCTTTTTGGGTACATGGGATGAGAGCATCACATTCTGCCACCAAGAGGGAAGGTGAAGCTTGAAGGGTGAAGTGGAGATCAAATCTTGTTGAGGAGAAGGCTTATGCCCTTACTCAGGTTCTGAATCACTCATCTGAGTTGTTTAAGCATTTCACAATAATTTGCAGTGTGGATTATGGTCCCAGGAGTCATGAAGTTGACCAGCAATACCCCATTTTATCCCAAAACACACTTGCCATGATTTTTCCAGCAAATTATGCTTGTTGGAATTTTCATGGCAAAGAGGAATGCTGCCACTCTTTTGATTGCTGTTTAGTCTCAAATGTGAAGTGGAACATCAAGGTTTTGTCAAGCATAATAAGTGACAATAATGAGGTGAAAGCTGAGGTCCAAAACTTCCCACATTACATGGTGGTGAGCAGTTATGATATAAGCATACAAAAACTACCCCAGCACTTATAAAATTACATCAACTGAAATGGCAGTTGTGTAAAGAAATGAAGGATTTTATTAGTTAAAATGATGTATAAGTAGTTCTTTAGATAAGCACTTCTTTCTATTTCTAAAAAAATTTGAAACTTTTGTTACCCTCGTACAAAAATGTGAAAGACTTTTGAATGTACCAATTTTTATGGTATCAAATTTGAAAAATGGTTATTTCTTGTATATTTTGCAAGATATCCTTCTTACTACTTCCATTGGTCATCTTTCGCTCCCTCTACCTGTTTAAGGATGACTCTCTGTCTTTGGCGTCTGCACTTCAATAGTCATAATTCGTGCTTTTCCTGTCATACCACCCATGTTTCATTCCCATACAAACTTAGGAGTTCACTTTTATGCAATGTTATGTTTGCTTCCTTAGATAAACATTTTTTTATGTACCCCTCACAACCAATTACCTTTCTGCTGGCAGTCACATACCTTTAAAATCTCTTCATCCATCCCATTATCTTTAATAGACACCTTGCCAAGTTACCCCCAATTATTTCAACATCCTCATACACATTATTCCTCCCATTCTCCTTCTCAAAGAAAACATAAGGAAAACTTTTGTTGTTTTGATCCTGCTTAAGTCAAAATATGGTGTAATTTTAAGCTAGCAGGACCCCCAACCAAAAGCACTTGCCTTTGCATCCTTATTACTTCAGATGAATTGAAATGCTTCTGCAGTGGAATTCAAAGTCTTGATCTAGAGGGCAACTCCATAATTCAGGTGGGATATTCCTTGCTTTCTAGATCTCAATCCCTTCTTTGAATCACCTCTGGAAATCCTCCCAATAAGCTGAGCAACTTCATTCTCACTGTCACCTTAGCAAATATCTTGAGGACTTATAGACAGCCCACTTTATATTCTCCATACCAATCAATAGATATATAAATGTCACATGGCTGAGCAAGCTGTTGATGTGATGAGATGGCTGAAGTAGTGCAACATTTTAAATACAAATCAATCTGTAAATATAAGGTCCTTAATAAGTACATTATCTATTCCATGTACTTCCATTCGACATACACACAGAAAATCCTCTTATTTCACAATCATATCTTTCACCTACTCTTACAGCTTTCCTTGCATGCCTTTCCCAGAATTAGTCTTTTGGCCAAATGCTTTAAACATCAATATTAGGAATAAAGTGTGGTGCATTTGCCATTCATCTCCACATATGCTTTTAATTTAGTGATGTCAAAACATCATGGTTATGCCTTATGTCCAAACATACGTCTTCACAGAGAATAGATTCCATTTACATTTGAGCTTTTGTGAACAAACCACCCAAATATATCTGTTGTTAAAGTATTTTGTCGTTTTGGACAAAAATTGAATTTATAGCCTTTTGAATAGAAATATTTTTTTCTTCATCAGTTGCTCTATTACACTCTAAAAAGTGTAAATGCCTAACTTGACTTTCATCTTACCCATCAAAATGGGATTAAGTAATGTGTAGTTGTTGGGTTGTTGTAATCAAATATAAACATGACACTGAATGTGTCAACTACAATGGTAATTACTACCAAATATTTTATGGGGCTTTTATATTTCTATTCATTTTGGCTCATCATCTAACTGAATAGTTAGCTCACTGATTTTTGTAATTTTATATTTTTAATTAACCACTTTCTCTAATGGTAAAATCATTGTCTATGGGCTATTTTCCTACATATATAATAAAAAAATAACATATGTATTTTCTTTAAATTGCACTTGATTGATCTGTATGCTTGCAAGGGGAAAATGGCACTGGAACTCAAAGCCAAAAGAGAATAGTGTTCTTTGCATACTATCTACAATGTGCTTTACATCTCAAGGTGATAAAAGAAATAAGCCCTTTCAGAAAAAGAAATGTGATGAAAGCCCTAGTAATTAGCTAAGGCAGAAAGCAAGGGAAAGCAATATGTTTCCATGGTAGTATTTTCACTAGCATGGTATCACCCAAGCATGACCAGTTTGTATCAAAACTGATTCATCATAAAGCATTCATAAGTGTGTAGAATTAAACAGATTCATTTTTCAGTGGGATTTATAAGAAAAGACCACTCAGCAAAAGAGCATATCATTAGAATGAGCTACTGCGCATGTAAACAGTTCATTGTAAAAATTACAGTAAGATTTATATGTCATGAGAAGTATTTAAAATAGAAAATTAAAATTTTAAAATTTACATAAAACAGAGGCGTCACATTTATGATAATGGAAAAAATACGTAAGATGCATAATAAATTCGATAAACTATAGCAATTTAAGCAATAGCATACATTAGAGCTGATATGTTGGCCCACTCCACTTGTTGCCCAAGATTCAAAAGCCGATAGACACATATTGGCATTTGCTGGGAGATGCAAAATGATTTGAGCAACATCCCTCCCTCAGTCCCTCTGCAACCCTCTCCTGCCCTTTTTACCAACTGGTTGGAATATGTTTATAACCTCACTTTGCATGACATCATAACTGTCATGGGCCACTTTGCAAACTCCTGGAGGTAATGATCCAAAGGGTTTTGATTCCTATTGCATGTGGACTTGTACCTATGCCAATAATTAAAAAGTGATGTGCATCTCAGGGTTTTATTCTAGTTTTTTTACTGTAATGCTATTATTCACAGTGTAATACAACATTATGGCAGAATGCTTGCATCTTCTAAGTATGACTAAAAGTAATTGGAGTTAACCCTGACACAGAAGGAATAATTTTAGCCCTGTATTATATTTTTAGGCAAGGCCACAGTGATAAAAATGACTGGTATCTGGCATCACTTGGTGGAGTTGCTTCATATTGAATATCCACAACTGTCACTTGGTTTTCTACGGACTTTGTGCAAAAGTAAAAGTTTGTGGAAAGCCAAGTGACTGTTGACTTACAAAACCACTGTGATAACTGAAGGGAAACTGACTTTAGAACCAATCAATTAAGGGAATTATTTTTTGCTTGCTCAATTTCAGTTTTTAGTAGTTTTTGTTGGGGAGGCGACCGACAGCTAAGGTCATTTGCGCCATTAGGAATGGGCGGGAAAGGAAGGGTGGAGAGAAACCCGACATTGGCATTAGCCTACTCTTGTCAGAAGGCTTCAAGGGGTCCACAGTTTAACGTCCCATCCGATGGACGTCGTACTCACTCAAAATGCTCTCCACAAAGCACCTCAAGTAGGGATCGGAATACCACTGAAAAGTATTTGTTATCTCCAGGATTTGAAACCTTGTCTTCACGGTGGGAAGCTTGCACATTAACCTCCGCGCCATCGTGATCCCCCATTGCTCAATTTGAGTCAAGTTAATTATGTCATTATAGTTTTTTTTTCTGTTGTGCCGAACCAATTAGATACTTCATGACTCTCATTTGTAACATGAGCTAGCAAAATATTAATTATAATTTTAGTTAAAATTGATCACATAAAATTTTTTATTTGATATTAGCACATATGTTCCAGCAATTTCTTTTCTAGAAATGGTTACTGCATGTCACCATAAAAATTATGAATAGCATCAATAATACAAGAGTTTTTAAAGTCACAAGATTCTATTTTTTTATTATTGCGTATGACTTTTTGATAAATGAATTATTCTGTAATGTAAGTTAAACTTGCTTATTCATTCCCCTCCAGTGGTGTTGGTATTTAATATTTACCAGGAGATATTTTCTGTGCAATGTTTTTTGTTTCAGAAATTGTATTGATAACTTGTTACTGATAATGAAGAGAAATCGAACCACTGAACGGTAATGGCATTCAGTAACTTTTTGGATTTAAGTATCATACCATTGCTACTGATTATTAATTCCTTAAGTAGCCATACTTACTATTTCATATTAAGGGTAAAGAGTATCTGGAGTTAAATTTGTCAATAAAAATTGTTCCCAAAACCATTACCACTAATAATGGTAGTGATTTGTTCAATATGTGACACTGTTGACCCATTTATTTTTTGTAATGATATTTCTTAAGAATTTGGTTACTTTGAACAAAATAAGAGGGAATGTTGTAATAAATGATAGGTAGCATATACCAATTTAATCCTTAAGGTGAGAGTGAATGTTGTTTTTTGTCTAACACAAGTAATTATAGTAATCAATGACTCCAGTTACTAATGCACTGGTACAAAATTGCTCAGTGCAAAATTGGGGTGTGCCTGATCTTGTCATGTTTAAGGTAACATTTGTGTCGAAATATTGTTTCTCATTAGTTATGGCATTAAGGTATTGTTATATATATATATATATATATATATATATATATATATTATCAGCAAGAACATCTGTGTTTAAGCCATAATTGTTGAGTTAGATGTTCCTTGAAGAATATCTAAGTATTTCTTGTGATGTGATTATCTAATTTTACTGATTACGTAAAAGTTTACCATGAACTAATTTTGGCGAAAACTCCAAATACAGGTGATTTACAGGATGGGCATAGGGAGGGTATGTGAAGGAGAGTGAGAAGGGTGAGGGAGAGATTTGAATTTATATATATATATATTGTTGGGAAAATATTACATGACATCTCAAATCCAATCAATATCACAAAAGATAATGAATAAAATCAGTCAGAAAAAAATACAATTAAAGAAAACTTCCATACACCAATCTCTAATATAAAACTTGTGCGAAAATCTCAAGGATTAATGTACACCAAAATAGCATTAACAAACAAAAACAGAAACAAAAAAAAGAAACTAGTATTCCAAATTTTCTGTGGTGATATCGCCTTTCTCAAGGGAGAGAAAGAACTGAGGAGGTTTCAATAGCAGGGGACAAGAGCACTGGATAGAAGAAGAAGGCAGGGAAATGAAATGGATGTTTTGAAAATAGGACATGTTTTGAATTTAGGTTTATTACAGGGCATGGGAGTGGCTTTGGGATGGGGTGAGGATTTAAGGAGTGGATTTTTTGATTAGAGGAGATCTGATAAGTTGGCGGGGATTTGAAAGTAACGGAGGGACATTTGGGAAAAAGGTTGGTGGTGTAGTTATGGTTCTTGAGAATATGGTAGAGGTTTAGTAGGATTGATCTCAGAGACTCTAAACTGGGGAAGTATGTGGTATAAATTAAAAGAGGGTGGGGTTCTGGGGTGAAGGAAGGTTTAGGAGTGTAAGAAGAGAGGATGGATTCAGGATAACCTCGTTTGAGGAAGAAATGTTGTAGGTTTAAGAGGAATATATCAAGGTAGTCGGGATGATTACAGATTCTGTCCTCTGATGGAACAGGAATAAGGATTAGAGTGTTTTGTGTGATGTGGGTGGCCACTATTATAATATAACTATTGTTGTTTGTTGGTTAATTTTATATTATCAGAAGTGTGGAATGTTTTGCATTTAATGATATGTTTACATCTAGGAATGTGATTTGGGAGGAGGTAATGGTAGAAGGAAAGGAGATAGAGGATGAAGTATCGAGGTCAGAAATGAACGTTTTCAGGAAATCAGTACCATGTGGCCAGAGAAGGAAGACATCATTGATATATCTGACCCACATTAGAAGTTTCAGGGTTTTTTTATCCGGAATTTTTTCTCCTTCAGACCAAGAAAGAGGTTTACGTAGGAAGGGCTGAACCTGCTGCCCATAGCACAACCCTTAATCTGCAAGTAGAATTTATTGTTAAAGGAGAAGGAATTACAGGGGGAAGATGAAAGCAGAAAGGTTAAGGAGAAATTCAGTGCTGAGTATGTGTGGCTTAGGGCATTGGGAGAGGTAGTATTGGAGAGTGGAGAGATCTTCTGAGTGGGTAATTGATGCTTAAAGGGATGTGGTATCAATGGTGGCAATGGTAATAGCGGTATCTGGAGGGAGGGAATTAGATTTTAGCATTTTCAGGAAATGGTATGAATCTGTAATGAATGATGGTAGGGGATGGACTATTGGCTGAAGGTAGTGGTCCACAAATGCAGAGATTCTTCCTGTTGCGAAATTACGGGAGGATAAAATCACACAAGCAGGATTGTCAGGTTTATAAATGTATATAAACTTAGCAACACACAACATGAGAACACATAAAAGGAACGATCACATGTTGTTTCTTGATAATTTTGATGGAATCGAGCTCCGTCTTCCTCGGAAGATTAGTTAGGACTGACTGGTGAAAGGTATGTGGGACAGAGAGAGAAGGAGACAAGGGAAGGGGAGAACAGGTGGTGGGGGAGGGGTGAAAGAAGGGATTGTGGAGGAGGAAAAGGGAGCTGGGTGGCCAGAGGGGAGCAGAGATGGGATAGGAATGAGAGGGAGGATGTGGAAATAGTTCCAAGCAACACAGAAAACAAATAATTCATCCACAGATATTACAACATCCACAACCCAGGTGTCAACTCACAAAGTCATCAGTGAAGTGTTAAATAAAAAACTTAGACAGCAACACACAATATGAGAACACATAAAAGGAACACTCGCACGTTATTTCCTGATAATTTCAGCATGATTTAAAGACTGAGCACAATTCCATCAAAATTATCAAGAAATGACGTCTGAATGTACCTTTTATGTGTTCTCATATTGTGTGTTGCTGTCTAAGTTAATGTATGTGTATATATATATATATACACACACACATACATACTGTGCATACATGCATTCACACACAAATATTCATATATATATTGTGGTATGGTACTAGTGAGTGAGTAATGATAACAAGTTTTGTACTTCTCTTCATTATTAATTTTTTCTAATTGCTCTTCCAGAATTTAATTCTTGTTGCACCAAGTGCCACATAATAGTCTTTAGTGAGGCATATTAGGATGTTCAGAGTAGTTGACATTTAATCACGTTTTCATTGGTTTAATTTGGTGTGATGATTTAAAAGCTTAACTTATAAGTGGCATTATGGTAATAATCATTTCAGATAACCATGAATCAAGGGGATAAATATCTTAATTCTGTGTTTGTAAACTAGTTAAGAATGTTTTACCTCTGCCATTTTAAAAGTTTTTTGACAATATATTTACTCACTTATGTGATTCTAGTGAACATTATCTTTTTATTTTTCATATTATACTCTATGAAAACCCCTCAGTTGATTGATTTATGGCCTCATTTTTAAATCCATATTTTATTTTCTTGATATTACTCCTTAACCTTTCAAAAAATAAATAAATGTTGTTTACAATGACACCAGTAAAAATTATGTATGATGATCATGAAATCAATTTATACTTAGCGCTATATGAATAAAGTTAAGTGTTCTTGCTTAGAAAATATTTTTTTTCAATCATAATATTCTCTTGGGTGGCAATTTGATTATTTTCAAAATTGTTGGTTCGCAACCAGTATTTCTAATGAAACTAGTGAATATTTCAATGCGTCTGATACCTTCATTCTTTTTGCAGCAATTAATGCACGCGATAGCTATGGTTCACAAGATGCAGAGATTAGCTCTTAATAATTCTAGTAGCATGGAAGTAGACGAATCTCACAAATGTACAACTATTCAGGAAGAGGCTGAGGGGGAAGAGGAAGGTATTCTTACTGCAAAGCAGTCGAGTGTTGTCATTCTTTTTGTGTCCTTAGGGCGTCCTCCCATAGAAGCTGCTCTGTACCTTGAATGTTGTTCAGACTTGTCTTATTTCATTGATGTGCATAAGAGCATAAAATAGAAGTGATTTCAGAGCTTCTTATCCTGGAATGAATTATCATTCTAGTGTTTCAAAGTACAGAATGAGCTGAAGCCAAATAGCAGCTACCAGTGTGATGGCTTCTCTATTCATTAAATGGAACCAGAAGACAATGCATGAGAATGCTGACATGCATGTTTGTTTTGGTGCAATTGCAGCATTTATTATTACATTGGACATCATGGTGTTTTTAGAGTAATTTCCATCACATGGGTTAACTGAAGAGGAGTTAATTTTGATTCTAGTTGTTAAGAAAACCACGTTAATAGGCAAATGCTTGTGCTTACCAAATGGGTGTGTAGAAACAATAGACCAGTTATGTAGCCAATGTAGCTGCTTGCAAATGGAGCAGTTTTGCTCATCTTATTGTGTATTTCAATATTTTTTATTATTGATTTGTTAACATGTTTGTCCTTGCACCAACATTTTTTCCTCCAAATATGTTATTCATGTGTCAGTCATTTATCTAATGCTGCATTTCCCAATTACTTATCTTTTTTAACCTAATTGAATATCATATCTCATTGTATTTTCTCCTGAAGCTAATGGACCTGAATATCACTGCACTCTCTGTTTCCCCTGCAGCTATAGAACATCCTGTGTAGCTATGCTCATTAATTCATTGTGACAACCATTAGCACACCAATTATATGGCTTAAGAGGCTGAATTCATCTCTTAATCTTAAAAATCACATTATCATATGAATTTATAATATTTTTCAGTGTCCACTTATTTATAATTAATATGAATTCCATCAATCAGTATGGCTTTGTTGTTTTTTATGGACTCATTTTAAATTGGCAAAACCTACATAAACAAGTTGTATTTAATACCAGGCTTTGATATGAAAATAAGTGTTTGGAATGATAAGGTGACATTTGTACTTTTTGTAATATGTTTTGTGTCTTTTTAACGTAACTTTTTTCACACAGCTTCTATGACATCTCTTTATGCATTCACTCTCAGCTATTCATCATGGCAGCATTGCTAATGGCACTTCTTTGCTGGCTTTGAGTGTTAATGAATCTTTTCATCCCTCATAATAGAGGAATTCAAGCCCCTTGATAGACATTTCAAATTCAGGCACCATAAGTATATTTTTCCTTTCAGCTCAAATTAATGTTGCACTCTAAAACCAGTTGTGATTATTTCAGTTGTCCTGTTAGACAGAAATTTAGGTAACACTAAATTTTCACAAAAAATAATTTGATTAAATGAAATATATTGAATTTTATAAAGGAAGTTTTCATAAAGAGAGCATATTGTCATTAATTCATTATTCACATGTAATCCTTGTAACTTGTCCCAAGGGGCAAGTCATTTGATTATCAAGGCATCAGCTGTTGTTTTTTTATAATGAAAAACTTAGTTCTGATACCCATTATTACAAATTTAATATTTTTAAATGATCTACCATTGTCATTGATGCCTTGTTTCTATTATAGCTCCTTCCAATAGTGAGACTATACAGTTTAGCCAATAAGGACTGCCATTAGAAGGTTTACATCCTTTATTTCTCAAGGTTATGTACTACGTAGCATTTTTTCAAAACAATCTCACCATGTTTGTTTCGTAACTTTTATTGTGAAAAAAATAATATGTAGTAACTAAAAATGGAAATTAATAGGTACATTTTTCTGTGCAGCAGTTAAAAAAAATATTATTTATTTTTATCCTGTAAACAATCGTAATGTTGGTTAAATAACGATCATTAAAAGTATTTTAACAACAGATTCTAAAATCTGGCCATTCAGAAGCATAAAATCATTTTGCATAATATTTTACTCATTTAGTTCATATTCATTTTACACCATAGTTAGGCAAAGAGATTGTGTTTTATACAAAATATTGCCTCAGAAACTGCCACTGATTTTTCAGAAATTGATATTATGTTATCATAAAATAATAATAATATCATAGATAATAGTCTATAGTATTGAATTTTTATCATTCGAAGACTTAAGTTCATTGCAATAGAATGTGGTTACTTTTTCCTCACCTAATTGTAGTTTGCCTTTCTGTTACAAAAAATGAACTGTTGTGCATTGGTTTGGCCATATGCCTAATTGACCAATGTATGTAGTGGATTTGTGTTCACTTGTAGGTCTAATCAAAATTGACTGAATAATGTAATGGAGGTATTAAAAAAAGGGGATGTGAATGACAATTGAAATATATCACCCCCTAAGAACTTTTAAAACACACAGTAACCAGACAGCATTTTTTTACAAGGAAGTGTTACAAACTTGGAAAAAGACTTTAATTGTCTTTTGAATTGGACATGACTCTGATTTTAGTTCAGTATATTTGAGAATCTGAAGGAAAACTAAATAAAATTGGAGTAAGTTCTATGGTTTAGGTTTGGTGCAGAGTTTTTAATTCTATAAACATAATATGGCATTTTAGTGAAAGTAGGAAATATGTGGCTGTAAATTTGGATTGTAATGTAACCAGGATTATTTTTAATACCATAGATATGTCTCTGGAGAAAGTACTTCTGAAATGAATATAAATTATGGCAAAACAATTTTTTTGGGCTATCAAAAGAAAACCAAAGGCATTATGAAAAGTAGGGTGAGAATGAACATAATTAGACTTCTCTAGGAAATGTTTTTAATACTTATATAATTCAAAATATGAATTGTAAGGACATATATTTTTAAAATGAAGAAATAAAATCTTATAGTCATTTTCTGAAAAGTAGAATGTCCAAAGTCACCAGCAGTAAGGGTAGCTTTAAATATCTTTGTAATATATATTTGTTATAGATTCTGTGATTTTACAACAAAATTGAATTTCTGAAATAGATAAAGAAATCTATCACCGAAAAAATGTGTAGCTAAATTTTAAAAGTCTTTCTTCTTGGTGGCCACTTAATTGGGGAACTCGAGGACAAGTTTGGAATAACTGTTTCTTAAAAAAAATCAACAATAAATAGGATAAAGGTGAAAAATCCAGAACCAGACACAATACCTAATCAAATTCCTAACACCTAAGAGAGATTTTAGGATAAAGGATGCAATGTTTTTCAGGAATATGGTAGGAAAAGAAATTTTTAAAACTAGTGGTTACCCTGATTTAATAGTAATTTTTCACACTAAATATATGCTTCTGGCACCAAACCATATTTTCAATCATTTTGGATACTTGTTACATTTTATACTAATATACACTTTGGATACTAATATTAAAATTCAATGTTTCTTATGATGAATTCACTTCATTGTGCTTCATTTTTAATGGAATACTGTAAACCCCTCCATAAAAATGAAAAAAATGTAATTTTATAATATTCTTTATAAAAGTTTGTGTCATGTATAAAAAATTAAAAATGTAAAATAATTTCTCATTTTAGGTAATTTAATGAAAAATTGATCATTTTAATCCAAAACTTATAAATAAACAATTTGACACATCATTCATTACTATTACTTTCATTATGGAGTATCAAAAATAAAAAGATAAGCAATTTGTTCTATGAAGACAAAATATAAGAAATACAATTGCATGAAAATTTAGGAAATCGGCTTAAATGTTACAGATGACTACGATATGTCCCCTGACTTTTCCGACACACATTAATTAGGGCATATAAAATGTTATAAAAATCAGTTTTGTTAAATTATTAATAATTGCTTTATTCAAAAGAAGAATTCGATTGTTGTCAGTATCATTAGCTGGCTAAATATTTTTATCTGATGGTAAATTTACCCTATATTAAGTGTGATACCAGTGTATTAAAATAAGATTTTGTTTTCTTAGAGCTATTTTCAGAATTTGAATAAATACTGTAATGATTTAAGTGGAACAATCGATACCACTATTAATTTATATAAAATATTAGCTCAATATTTCCTTCCAGTATACAAAGATGACTTGCATTTACCAGATTATCAACATAATACATGTATGATATAGGCAAGGAGGCTTTCTCAAGGAGGAGGGAGTTGATGACGGGGACGTTGAGTAGGGAAGTTAAGAAAAGACTCGTAAAAACTTTGATATGGAGCGTAGCTATGTACGGCGCGGAAACGTGGTCACTGAAGCAGGAAGATAGACGTAGATTAGAGGCTTTTGAAATGTGGGTGTGGAGAAGAATGGAGAAGGTGAAATGGACCGAAAGGAAAACAAATGAGGAAGTACTGGAGATGGTGGGTGAGGAGAGGGGTTTGTTGAGAGAAATCCTATTGATGCAGGAAAAATGGATGAAAGGCATATTGAGTGGTAGTGGAATGTTGAAGAAGGTAATAGAGGGGAGAATGTTGGGCAAGCGAGGAATGGGCAGGAACAGGATAGGGATGTTGGACAGGATGAAGGGAGGAAAGAAGTACACAGAGATGAAGAGGGCCCTGATGTAGATTAGGTTGCTGAATTGGGTTTTGTTTGGAATTACAAAATGTTTATTTGATAGTTGTGTCCATCCAAAAACCTACCTTAACCGGTAGATTACCTAATAATATGTATGATAGTGGGTTGCAATAGTCCAGGGGTAAAGCATTGGACTACTGACCGGAGCCCGGATTGGCCCGGTCAAGGCACTCTGGGCACCTGCAGCTCCACCCAAGCTAGGTAATTTTTCGGGTACCAGATCTTTCTGGAAAACTATAATCAAGACAGGGAAAAGAAATGGCCCCTTACCCTGATGTGTGAATTTCACACACCGTCAGGCTTAGTACTGGGTGAACTCTAACATCACCTACCAAACGGACCTTCAGGTTGATTACTGTGTTTATGGTTTTTTTATATGTATGATGTCTAGGCAAAGATAGTATGAGGAGAACCTCAAAAACTCATCTTAAATACTTTCAACAGTCATATTAGAAATCTTGAAATATGGATTCCAGAGAGGTATGCTATGCTCTAGATTTGAATGGAAGGAAAGTGAAGCAGTGAAAGGAATTTTGATTTTTTAATTCATTGCATTGGCTGTAAAAATCACTGATATTTGAAACAAATGCTGCAAGAGTTGTGTTATCCAGTGCATTATGAATAGACAGTTGATTATGATTCCTGCGAATCAATATTGATCTATATTTATTTTCATACCATTATTATTAGACCATTTTATGGGAAAATGAAATCGGTTTGAAGTCAGTCAAAGGGAGAGGTTATTATTTCAATATTTTTTAGTCATCAGCTAATAGGAAAAAAATGGCTTTCCTTGAAAATAGATTTGATGTCATTTTTTTAATGTAAAAACAGAAAAGGGGCTGTAGAATATGCTATAAATTGTTAAAAAATTTCAAATATTGCCTCCGATACAAAAATTTTTGTTTTAAGTTACATAGGATCATTACACAGCCCACCTTTATTAATGTTCATGCCTGGAATTAAAGTAACTACCGCTGTGACTAGCACAAACTTGAGACCAGGATGAATCCCATCTGTAGAAACCCACCTGTGTTCAGCACCAGTACTAAATGTAACACATGCTAGGTATAACTGTTGTAAGTAGCTTGCAGTTGAAACAAGGTATTAGTAAAACCAATGTTCAAGTTCATTAGCATGGCCAGAGCTGAGCTGAAGCACCTTTCCTGTTCTATGTGACACTCCTAATATAATCTAATGGCATCAGTAGAAGGAATGATTCACACACCAACGTCACATTAGAGTAATATAGTAAATGAAGACACTTTCTAAATTTATGACTAATAAAAGGGGCCTTATTATATTCAAAATATTTAAATTCTCATGGCCCCAATCCTGAGTGTTGCTGTAAATATTCCTAATTTATAACTTTTCAAATAAAACACTCGATTATTTAAATTATTTACTTTATGAAAACCTATTTAAAAGTTAATGCATAAAAGTACCTGACTTAAAAGAGTTAAACGTAACTGTTTAGCAACATTTTATTCAATTTAAACTTCTGTTAAGGTATTCAAAACATGAAGGGTTTAATTTGTTCGCTGAACATCAAGAAAATTTCTTGTATAAGTTTGCTATTGAACTGTTTATTCCATTAATATTCCAGCAAGCATACCATGCAGCAACAGTGATACGGCAAATGCAACGGATGGCCCTGAGCAGCTCTAGAAGCCCTCTTCCCACTCGGAGCCATATTGTTGAGAGTGGCCCTCAACAAAGTGCTGCTCTCAATGGGTCTCCACAAAATAATTAGCTCTGCAATCAGTGATATTATGAATGAACATTGCTTAAATTGTTATCATGAGTAATCCTATGTACAGTGTCTCTAACTTTCAAGGCCTTACACTTTACTTTGTCTGATAAAACAAATGAAGGACTGTGAATTTATGAACTCTGTGGACACTGCTTGAGATTTAATATTATAGATGTATATGCTTTCTGTTTGACTCCAACTATTTGATCTGCATATAAAGAATGATTTCATTTTAAGTGATAGATAATACTCCAAGCCTTTATGGTTGGTAAAAAAATATACAAAAATTCATTACAAACAACACAGACTCTAGATTTGGAAAAAGCATTTTAAATTACTAGAATCGCATTTCATTGTAAATAACTGTGCGGTTTTAATGGTGAAATGGATTCTAACATATCTCTTGGAACCTTATGTACCTATAGTATAAAATGTATAATACTCTTTTCGTGCTGCCATAACCTATCATATCAGGCCTCCATTCTGTTGAAGGCTTTCCATGTGATTTGTTTATTTCACATGACTGTCCTAGCTAATGTACTGTAGGGAAAATTTGCCATTTTAAAATCTTCTGAGTGTTGCTAATGAAATTTATTGTTCCCTTCATTTTTGCCTTCCATCTGAAATATGATGAAATTACTACAGAATCATTCTTAAGGTTTGTGGGAACAAAGTGGAGGTAGGATTTGATTTTTTCTGTAAGTGGAGTGGTGCTAAATGAATTTCACAGGTAATTTGACAATTTCTAATCAGCACACATGTAGATTACCAGCTGGTAATGTATCTTTATAAAAATACTCATTTAGAGATCCTTGTACATTCATGGGAAAGATTTTTAATAACCTCCACTTTAAATGTGATCAAATATTCTATTTTAATACATGTTTTAATCATGGGTGTTTTCAAAGTTGATTTTTCCTTCAAGGCAAGAGCAAGATGTGAATATTTTCTGCAACTTCAATAATGCTATAAATGAAATTATTTTATTTAAAACTGATTGGGTAAAATTTGGTTTTCTCACATAATTGCAGCACCAAAAAAATGACATTCCATTTTTAGATTATACTTAAGATAGAATCAATTACAAGAATATTATTTTTTTGGAATTTTTAGTTTTTCAAAAGTCTATTTTGTCATTAATATAGTCATGCACATGAATTATTACTTCATTATACTCACTGAATACATACATGATACTAAGGTGGTCCTGACTGAGTGCCAATTTATGAAGTTTTATGTTTTCACTATGGTGAATGAAAGTGCCAATATAAATCAGCTTTATGGGGTCTTATTAAATTATTGGTAAAAGTTAGGGCAGAAAGGACATTGTTCCATTACTTTCATCTTCCTATACATAGAGAAAGACACCAGAATGCTAATATGTAAAGTGTGGCTATATATAAAAGAGAGGGTAACTCTTTTTCCAATTTCCTATTATGCCTTTTGGTGTCAACTAAAAGTGAATACAAAATTTTTACTTCCATAGAGATTAATACAGCTTTGCACTTTCTTTGAATATAAACTGTATAAAATAAAAAATGTGTAAAGAATGAGTGAGTCCATCCATGTTATGTGTATGATGATGGTGTATTTGCTGTAAATTATAGGATTATCAAATGATTGTTTGTTTTATACCAAAAATTTATCATATTGATGTAGGGGTCTGACACTCCTAGATTATGTGCCTATAATAGTTTGCAATAATTTTATTTTCTGTCTCTTGACTTTATTCAAGATGAAATTATTTTTTAAAAGTTATTCTTACTTATTCATACAATGACAGAACATGATCTCTTATGATCAATATTCATCCAAAATTCCACTGTTTATCTCAAATAATTTCTCTCATTTGTATGTAGTATTCGTGACCTTGTTGTAGTTTATCATACCAACATTTTAACCATCATCATAAAAAAACTGGGTACCTATATAAAGCGATTCGAGTAATTTCCTTTACTTTCCTATGCATTGTTTGTATGCTGTGAACAGCCATCTCATGTACAGATTGATTAATTATTGCTAATAATGCCAAACTGTTTCCCTTTGGGCAAACAATAAAGCAAACATTACATGCTAAATGGTGAAATGATTTTAACTGCTCTCTCAGAGTTTTAAGATACTGTTACTCATGAATATTTACACAACAAAGTTAAAGTTGAAAATAACATTGCCTTAGTATGTTGGTAATGTTTAAACCAAAAAATGGTGTTTAAGGATTAATAATCATTGGGCTTTAAACCTCAGAGAGTTTTAAAATGTAAAACTGAGAATTTTAAGTACCTATAATAGGTACCTATAATCTAATGCTAAATTTATGTTAGATATGTTATAAGAACATTGTACAATTCTTCACATTGGTATTAAAATATTTTAATAAGTAAGAATGAGAATTAATCAAAATATGGAGATTATTGTAGCCTTTGTGACTCTATAAAACAAATATCCTTTGAAATTTGTCCACCATATCTTTTGAGGGGCCATTTAGCTAGTTATTTGTCTTGCAAAACAATATGATAAGGGTATTTTGTGTATGGAATTTTCCAACATTGTTTACAATCAAAGCTTTAATAGAATGTAAAGGATAAATCACACCAAGAATATCTCACAAATATTCTGTTCTCTTGGGTGAATTTATTGAATGGGTTTTCATTTGTAAATCTTAACACTTATTGCTAGTATAATAATTATCACAATTGCCCTCTCATTTAAAAGCTCTTATTTTTTCTGACGATTCATATTATTTCTGATTAATATACGTATGTTATGCATCAAGGTATGCTTTTACAAGTCAGCTTCTGTTCCAGCATAAAATTACTTTACATCCACTATGGAAGTATTGACATAGGTATCATTGAAATGCAGGCAGAAATGTCAAATATCTCTTAACTGCAGTGTTGAAACTAAGGAGTATTTAGCCGGGGAATGGAAGTGCATCAAGCATTGATGTCCCATTATCAAAGTGTGTAGTTTTGGTTGAAGCAATTGGTGTGTAATGATTCTTGCTGAAATTGTATGCCATGTTTCAATTACGAATCTCTTGGGAGAGTCTTACATGATGATGAAATATGGTTCAAGTAAGGAACAAGTTGCTATAAGAAAGTAATTAAAATAAAATACTATTCACATTCTGAAGCATTAGCAATGTAACAGTTTTACATTTTTATTTAAAAGATTAAAAACAGAGTGATCACTGTTATTCCCCATATATCATAAGTGGTGGTTGGATATGCTTGCAGTTCTTCCCAACATCCATTGCTCAATTTACTCCTAATTTTTATGTTATAGAAATTTAATATTAATGTTAACATTCAAAAACCAAGTTTGGTGTAGGCATAGTGTTCAGTAGTTTTATTGTTGAGCCTGTGCTCTCACAGGAATGCTACAATGAATATTTAAGCTCTGATTGAGGCAGTAGTGAGAACATTTATTTTGGAAGGAAAATATGCTGATTTTGTTGTGGTCTTATTACTTTAAATTCCCATTGTTGATTTTCTTACCACATATGTGGTCTTTGAATGGTAAACATTTCAACATAGTAATGCTGATTATGCCTATCTTCCTTCATCCATCAGTCCATCTTTGGGTGACTTTTTTTAATAAAGAAACACAATCTATAGCATGATTTTTGTTGTAGCATGGGTGAAATTCAGTCCCATGCTATTAAAAATCCTTGGGAGATGTTCAATGGTTTCAAGCCATAATAAGTGCCTGGGTTTTGGCTTAACAACTTCCCTGAGAGTTGATCCGCAATATTTCTTTCTTTCTCTTTGCAATTTTCCAGCTCTAACGCAATCGTCATATTGATTCATATGCTTCTTTTCAAAAATAATTAAATTTACTGAAAATTAATAAAACATATTTTGTTTGAGTTTAGCTCATGCCAGCAGATTGTACATTTTATATTGGAAGAAGCTGGGAGTCATTGGTCATCACTTTCTTTCATTAAGTTTTTCTTATACAGGCTAAAAGTTTTTGTGGTATTTCATCAGCTATATTTTCAGGTATCAGTTTACCTCAAATTTTAATGGCATTTACTTATTACTTAAAGTGTCTTTGTCTACATTCGTTTTCCAATGCCAAATTTTGAAATTGGATTGGAAAATTGGAAACCTCTGAGTTCCAATGAAGAAAATATCTAGACAAATGTTGCTCATGGTTTTAGATAAACTTGAGGTTGAAAATCTATTATTATTGTATAATTTTTTTAGGTTTTGATAAGCAAATCTTGCTGTTTCTCTGTGCCTGAATGATATCTTCTCTGTCAATGCCTCTTTGCAACTAGCAAGGAATGCAGTGTCCTTCCATTGTTAAGAATTTTGAGACAACCTGATCTTCTTCCTGCAGGTATCAAGGAATGATTATCATTTTTGATTATTTGGATGCTGGCATCTAGACATAAGGTCTTAGGTCTTCTGCTCAAGGAGTTAATGTGTCAAACTAAGTGTGAATATTGCCCTATTGCTCTTCATATATTCCCATTCTTATTGAGAAACTTATTCAAGGGCTGTTGCTTCCATTTCATCATTTTTATCATTCTCCATTTAACCCATCCTCTCCTAAGAAATATGATACAACATATGTAAGACTTTTCACAGTAGCAAAGCTAGCAGCCATTTTGGTTAAGGCCATGCTAATGCTGTGTCTATTTGCCAATCCGGTCACCTGGTGCTATTTGCTGTTGTATTGATGACATGAATAATCACTTCATCATTGGTTGGCCAATTGATCACTAGATCTTGTAGAAACCATTACTGAAAATGGGAATTTGATGAAATGAAAAAGATGTAGTCATAGAATATGACTCAGATTGGAAACAGCAGCTTTGTTAGGATTGTGAACTGAGAGGAGGAGCCAGGAGGATGTGTGCCCCTTAAAAAAATCTTTACTTTTATTCTGTGGTACTTGAAGTATTCAATGCTCATTGCGCCAATCATTAAGGGCAGCATTCTAATGCCAACATCATTTCACAAAAGTATTTTCCTTATTCATTTCTATCATTCTCTTATTCTTTTCTTCTTATTGCTAAATTTATTGTGAGGATTTATTTCTTGAATAGGATGATATTTTTCTATTGAAGGTTTATCTTATGTTTCAATAAAAATATTTTTCATATATTTTTACCACTTTTTCATTGGTTATTTATGAACATTGAATTAAGTGCACTGAATGCATAAGCTTCTTTTGCTGTTCACTTAAGTGTCATTGTGTTTTAAGGTTAATTTTTGGCCGTATTTGGAAAAATATTGTTAAAAATGTCTTCCAATGTTATCATGCTAAGCAAACAATATTGTTCCATTTCAATTAATAGAAGTATTTTGGTGGGATTAAATTTTATGCAGTGATAAAAATTCTCTTCTCTCTGTAAAATGTGCTGGTTTTAGTGTGGTGCATATTGTAGTTGAGTACAAAATGATTTTCCTTAATGTGTAAATGACTTCCTCAAGCAATACAGGTTTTTAAAATGTGCACAAATTGCTGCATGTAGTAATCATAAATGCTTGAGAGGTATCCACTCTATGTATACGCAGTGGTGTCTGTTAGCTTCACTAAATGTTTTCCTGCTCATGTCTATTTTCCATATCCAAGTTTCAAGATAATGTGTATGTATATATGCAAACCTTATGTCTATTTTTTGTAAATAAGAATTCTTGTTGCCCTAATCTCTTCTTGTAATTTTCATCTGGATATCCTAGATGCTATAATGTAAAACACTGGGGAATGGTTATTGAAGAATAGTGAAGTCTAAAATGCTCAATCACACTCATTTGCCTCAGGCATAACTTTGTTGAACATTTTTCAAAGGATATTTGTAATAAATTGCAATAAACTCAAAACTCAGTGACACTCTTCTCCCATCACCCTTCCACATCCCCCTGCACCATTCCCAATCCTCTTCAAGTGCCTTAGTCGGCCGAGACCACCAAACCCACGCCCTCCTCCGGTGTGCACCACTCACTCCCCATGAGCATTTACCCCACTCCGTGTCAATTCGTGGTTCCCCATTCCCTCACTGGTGCTATGTTGCTTGTGGCCTCTCCCATTTACCCTCCCACTCTCCTGCAACCATGATACTCAAAGTGAATTAAAATCATTTGTGAGTGGAAGGCTGCCCAATAATTTGGCTTCCAGGTTGTACTCCTTATTACAGGTCCCCTTCATTGTGGCCATTTGTGGACTTTAACTGCCTGATAATCTCCAGATAAGTGATAGCACTGAGTAAGAGTACCATTAAAAATGTTAAAATTTTTGCTGTTTATTGTACTATGTTGCGAATACCTTGATGTATTTGCTGATAGACTGGATGAGATGTACATTTTCTCCTGTCTTTATTATTTAAATTTATGGAAATCCAATTAAATGCCCTTACTGAAATGTTAATATATATGAATCATATGTTGAAATGAAGAGAGAGTACAATGCATTCATTAAATGTTGATAAAATTAATGAATTTATTAAAGCAAAATTTAAAAATCTTATTATTTCCCCACTAGTTTGTTTCTGTGTGCTTATCTTTTGATTTGTCCATTTAAATTGACCAGCTAGTTTATTACATCCAATAGCAATCAAACATATTGGGAAACATTAGTATGGTTTAACTAGAAATGTTATCAATGTTGTCAGAAAGTGACTTCCAAAGTTGAAAATCAGAGGTATGACAACATGAGATTGACTCACATCTACCTCCATAACCTTTTACAATCTCATAACCATGGTACTCACATTTCCTTTCTACATAAAGTCGCACGTGGGAAAACATGAACATAATATTATTTGACACTCAGCAGTGTTATATACAGATATGTTGAGGAAGAATGATGAAAGATGAAAATAAAGTAAGGATATTGGGAATGAAGATGGTCCCTGTTGATGATTAGGCCCTCTTCAGCTCCCAAAGCAACTGAAAGTCCTTTGTCATATCTCATTTAATTTTTGTCAACTTGTGTTTCATTGCTTGGGATGTATACATGAATATATATTTTATGTATGCTCACACACAAACATGTGAAGGAAACATTGAACAGTGACAACATAGTACATATGAAAGACAATATTAAAACAGACACAAATAAAAAGGGAAACTCACAGAAATCTCTTACATTTTGACAGTCAGGCTGTAATCATTGGGCATAGAGGAGTGAATTTGATATGTTGAAAGTGTGAAGAAGCTGGTTTGGAATGGAAAGGCTAAAGAAAAAGGGTTTAAAAGTTTCAGATTCCACTTTTACTTTAAAAATTATGACAGAGCTCCGTTTGAAACTTCTGCGGCACTTTTTAAAAAGGCAAATGCAACATGACCCTCTGTTCATATCAATAATCATGTCACTTCATAAATCTCTCACAACCCTCGATTACCCCATTCCTAAACAATGCTTTCCACCATCAATCCTACAAAAACTGCATTTCCATTTCAGTATCACAAATTCTCTCTGAATTAGCAGGCAACATGAGGTGGGAATATGGGAGTCAACACATACCTGAATACTGAAAGTTTTAAAAGTATCAGGTGCGCTAACTATTAATAGCCACCATTCCATCCTCACCACCAGCAATATATCCCTTTATCTCTCCTGCATTTACTCTTTCTATCGTAGTCCATTGCCCTCTCATCTTCATCTCAAGGATGTCATTCTTCATTGACCAATGATAGCAGCCTATCTACTGAAATTTAAAATACTTATATATTGCTGTCATTTTTCATTTGTATTTATTTTACCAGTGTCTTTAAGATGAACTGCTGGTGTGTGTATTTGTATAGCACTTGGATGGGACTATAGAACACAAATGTATAAATAGAAAACACGTAGGACACTCGCATTTAAGAAAGTTTAAGCTTTCGGCCTTCTTCAGGTAAGGCTATATAGAGAGATAAATATAATGTAATATATATAATGTAGCGGTTCGCAGTGGTCCAGTGGGTAGAGCATTGGACTACTGCCTGGAGGGTCCTGGGTTCGATTCCCGGGCAAGGCACTCTGAGCACCTGCAGCTCCACCCAAGCTAGTTGATTTTTTGGGTACCAAATCTTCCTGGGAAACCATAACCTGCACAGGGAAAGGAACTGGCCCCCCTACCCTTATGTGTGAATATTCACATGCCATCGGGCTTAGTATATGGGTGAGCTCTACCATCACCTACCAAACCAACCTTCGGGTTGATTACTGTGTTTATGGTTTTATATATAATGTATATAAAAATATATATAATGTAAATGGAATTAACGCTAGTAGACAAAGACAAAACACAGAAACACATTTGAAAGAGAAACTCACTGGGTATAAAATTTTTGGTGGTCTAACCACCATTCTCAAGAAGAGGAATGAACAGAACTGAGGCAAAGGAGGGCCTGGAAGCACTGGATGGAAGGAGTAGTTGAGGAAAGGGATGCAAGGGGAAGACTTAGGTGCAGGATTTTTAAAAAGGGTGGGGAGATATGGAAGTTGTTGAGGGCAGAGGGGGATGAAATTTTGTGTAAAAAGGAGTTGTGTAAAGGAGTAAAAAATACCTGGGCGATTCAAGGTCATTCCACATATTGGAGTAGGGGGCCCAGTTCCTTACCCTCTGCCAGTTATGGTATCCCAGAAATATCTGGTAGCTGAAAATCAGACAGCATGGATAGAGCTGAGGGTGCCCAGATATGCTTGCCTGGGTTTTGAACCCAGACCCTCTGGTCAGTAGGCCAACGCTCTACTCCTGGACTACCTTGACATATATATAAATACATACACCATATACCGCCATCCATAAGAGGCACTGGCACATAAGATGCTGATTTTTCAAGTCAGAATTTATGAAAAATTCTTGAATTAGACCAAAAAGTATCTAGGTACTTTAATGTTGACACTTTATTTGGATAAAATGGAGTTCTTGCATTAAAAAATAGCAGCTGTATCAATGTTTATTCATTGTATAATACATTGTGTGTGTGTATATATGCTTATATGAGGCCCATCCAGAAAGGATCCAGCCATGCAATATTTTGAGAAAAATGTCGTACCTGGAACAATGTAGCCTTAGTCCCCTTCAAAGTACTCCGCTTGGGACTACTCACACTTATCCCATTATGTCTTCCACTTTTTAAAACAATTTGCAAAGTCTTTTTTTGGAATGGTCATCAGCTGCCTTATTGCATTCACTTTTTTCTCACCAATGTCAAGAATTTTGTGCTGCAGTTGTAGGAGACAGTGATTTTTAAGCATCAACCAAAATCGTGGAGGTAGGAATGAAAGTCGGAGGGGAATTCGTAAAATCGGTTAGGTTTGCTGATGACCGAGCATTAGTTGCTCAGTCAGCCAAGGGGTTACAAGCATTGCTGAGTGAATTGGAGGTTCAGTGCGATAAATATGGGATGAGAATCAATATTAATAAAACAAAGGTTATGCGATTTTCCAGAAAGAAAAAGGCTAAGCTAAATATTAAAATAGGCGGGGAAAAAATAGAGCAGGTAGAGCAGTTTACATATCTTGTATGAGTTTTGGACCAATACGGTCAAAGTGGTAGGGATGTAAGGAGAAGAATTGTGCTAGGAAAGGAGGCTTTCTCAAGGAGGAGGGAGTTGATGACGGGGACGTTGAGTAGGGATGTTAAGACAAGACTCGTAAAAACTCTGATATGGAGCGTAGCTATGTACCTCTTGATTAATTTTAATTTTTGGCTAGGTTCTCCACAGTTCTGTCTGATATACCTTTTTCCCTTCCTCTCACATATTCTCCCTTATCCTATACCCAATGAACTCGTGCTTGCACTCCCTGCCACACACCATATAGTTGGATTGTGGGGTGTTTATGTAATGTAAATATCAAAGCCTTTGTTTGAAATTTAAAAGTACTGCATCCACTTGATGTTGTGTTCGCCTATTTAAGAATATCATGAATAAAAAGACCTGATTGGGGTCCCAAGATATATCCTATTCCTATATCCATGCTAGCTATGGTTCATTATCTTCCTGATGTCAAGAAAGCTAATATGCAAGCTAACAATTCTAGCAATAATGTGTTCAAACATTTTCCATGAAATCGATGTTTTAGGTATTAGTATCTGTAATTGGTGGGATTCCACTATCGCCGCCTTTATAGATGGGAGTTCTCTGAGCTACATAGCTTTCCCTCGCGAGCCTTTTTCTATCAACTAATAAAAAATACTTTCTAAATATGGGGCAATGTCTTCAGCTAATTCTTTCAGCATTCTATCAGGCATTTATTCTCGTCTTACTGAATTAGCTTTGATAATGCGTATCTGTTTTTTTATTCCCTTCATGGACGGTGTTATGCCATTCATGTTGTTCGAGTGATTTAAGTGGCTGTTATCTTTATTGTAGACGCTCTGGAAAAAACTATTTAAAATATTTTCCTTTTTCAAGCTGGCTATAATAAGCTCTCTGTTTTCTCCCTTCAAAGTACGTACAGATACTTTACGGGCATTTAACCTGTATTTCTTTTCCCTAAGACCAGATTGTCCTAATGTTTTCCTTAAAATATTCTCATAGCATTTAAATTTTGAAGGCATGTAGGGCTTTGCACATATTTTTTTGTTTCGATGCGACATTCTTTTAGTTTCTGTATTTTTATTCATAAAAACTACGTCATTGCTCTTTAAACTCTTTATGAAATCTGACTGCAACATTCTTTACTTTCTTAACCCCGCCATATCTTCTCTGCACTTCACTCCATGATTCTTTGCATTTTTTCTCAATAAGTAAATGATTTTGAAAATAATTATATATAACGTGTCCTGTATAAATAATTGCACCAGAATGATGTATAGTCAGTAATACTAATACATCTGAGTGAATACCCCTTATATCGATCTTGCTTGGGTCCAAAAATATGTTTTGTGCTTCAACATGACAAGTGCTCATTGAAAGGATATCACGATTTAACAAGGAGCAGATTTCTGATTGAGAAGGGTCATTAGAGTGGCTTCACCGCTCAAGCGCTCACCAAGCATCAGGTGATGGGGCAAAAAAAGCTCCATACTAAAGTTTTCACTAGCCTTTTCTTTAATCTTTCCTTGAGGTACCTATGATCTCATCCTTTTTGCTAGTTTAGAATCTCATTGCCTTCGTTTTCTTTTTAATAATTTTCATCTGATACGTCACTCTGACTCTCTGTCACTCCGGTTGAAGTTTACTCTCAGCCTTTGCGGAGGGCAGATCGTTCGTTTGTGAAACCTCTATATCGTGAACTCGTTTCGCTCCGTCATGAACCAGTTAATGGAACAGGAGGATTCAAATTTTTTAGGTAATGCCCCACCAAACTTCTTCCTTTTCCCCTGCCTCCCGCCCGTGCTGAAAGGGCTTCACCACGCCTCAGTGGAAGCGTTATAACAGGCAGTGACGAGGGAACGTAGCAACATTCAGAGTGCCGACCTCCAGAAGGCGTACGAAGCATGGAACACCTGCTGACAGCGGTGTGTGGACGCACAAGGGTACCACTTAGAAGACTTTTGAGTGATTGTATCAATTCTGGCAATACCTGTTTTTAATCGACTCAGTGCTACTACTTTTGAGACTGACCTTGTACTTTCATTAGAGCCTCGAGCCATTTCCATGCCTCGCTTACCATTACCTCCGTGAACATAGTTGTTTTGAAGATGATAAGTAATAATGGATTTAAAAACTATACAGGGTTCGTCCGGAAAATAAGTTTATGATGCTCATTGTCTTTTTTGACAAAAGGGACATTGTCCACTACGAATTTGTACCTGAACGACAAACTGTAAATGCTGCATTTTACGTCCAAGTGCACGACAGGCTTCGAAAACGAGTCGCCCGCGTCCGGCCAGCGATCAAAAACATCTGGCGGCTGCATCACGGCAATGCGCCGGCTCACACCGCGCTTGTCGTGTCGGACTTCTTGGCCAAGCACGGCGTGGCAACGCTGCCGCACCCGCCCTACAGCCCGGACTTGGCACCACCGAACTTCTTTTGTTCCCGAAAATAGAGGAGTTTGAAAGGAACGCGATACGGGACATTGGACGCCGTCAAAGAGGCCGTGACGACGTGTCTTCGAGAGGCCTTCCCGATGATGCCTTCGCGGGAGCGTTCCAGGAATGGGAACGCCGCTGGAACAAGTGTATCGACTCACAAGGGTCCTATTTTGAGGAATATTAGCTTAAGATATGTAAAAGTGTAATGCATTTTTTTTCCTGAGCTTAGTACACTTATTTTCTGGACGAACCCTGTAAACAGAAATCAACCCGAAGGTATGTATGGTAGGTGATTGTAAAGTTCACCCAGTGCTACACCAGGCGGCGTGTAAAATTCCCACATGAGGGTATGTGGGCCAGTTCTTTTCCCTGTACCGGTTATAGTTTCCCATGAAGATCTGGTACCCGAAAAATCACATACCTTGGGTGGAGCTGCAGGTGCCCAGGGAGGATTGCCCGGGAATCGAACCAGGGCCCACTGGCCTACCCCTGTACTACCGCGACCCATATACATAAATATTATTATTGTTAGGTAATCTACCGGTGAAGGAAGGTTTTTGGATGGACACAACTATCACAAAAAAACTTTCGACTCCAAAAAACACAATCAAGCAACCTAATCTACATCAGGTCCATCTTTATCTCCGTGTACTTCCCTCCTCCCTTCATCCCGTCCAACATCTCTATCCTGTTCCTGCACTTCCCTCGTTTGCCTAACATTCTCCCTTCCTTTGCAGTCTTCAACATGCCACTGCCGCTCAATACGCCTTTCATCCATTTTTCCTGCCTCCATAGGATATATAGTATCTCAACAAACCCCTCTCCTCATACACCACACCTAGTATTTCCTCATTTGTTTTTCTTTTGGTCCATTACACCTTCTCCATTCTTCTCCACACCCGCATTTAAAAACCCTCCATTCTACCACTATCCTCCTGCTTCAGGGACCACGTCTCCGCGCCTTGCATAGCTACGCTCCATATCAAAATTTTACGAGTTTTTTCTTAACATCCCCACACAACGTCCCCGTAATCAGCTCCCTCCTCCTTGTGAAAGCCTCTTTGCGTAGCGCAATTCTTCTCCTCCTTACGTCCCAACTACTTTGACCGCGGTGCTCCAAAACACTTCCTAGATACGTAAATTGTTCTACCTGCTCTATTTTTTCCCCGCCTATTTTAATATGTAGCTTAGCCTTTTCCTTTCTGGAAAATCGCATAACCTTTGTTTTATTAATATTGATTCTCATCCCATATCTATTGCACTGAATTTCCAATTCACTTAGCAATGCTTGCAACCCCGTGGCCGACTGACTAACCAGAGCCTGGTCATCAGCAAACCTAACTGATTTTACGAACTCCCCTCCGAATTTCACTATCACTTATTTGGTTTCATCTCCCTTAATGCTTTTTCTTTCTCGTCGTCGAGTATGCCTGCACCTAAGCCATCTTCTTCTACGTCATGTTCCCCTTCTATGTCTAGCCTTGTTGGTCTAAGTTCTCTACCCTACAGTGTTTCTATATATTCCTTCCATCTCTCTTGGATCTTTTCTTTGTCAGCTATCATCTTACCACACTTTTCTTTAACTGTCAGGACAGATCTTCCCTTCTTACTTCCTGAAAATAACTTAACCTTGCTGTAGAGCGCACCAATTTCCCCCTTCCTCTGTAAACCTTCCATATCCTCGCATTGCGTTTGCTACCATGCTTCTTTCGCTTTATATGTGGTCCGTCTCAATTCATTGTTTAACTCTTAGTGCTTCATTTTGCGTAACTCTGTGTTTACATTCTTCCATTCTCTTCTCTCATCCATTTTTGCAATCATTTCATTCGTGATCCAAGGTTTCATTGTCCTTCCTCCATTAACGGTTCCTGTAGTGTCTTTTGTGGCTTTCGATATCACTTTCTTGATACATTGCCATTTTACTTCGATAGTACTCAGCTCTTTACCGTCATCCATGATTTTCTCTACAGTCTGGTAATACTCCTTCCTTGTTAATCCATTTAATGCTTCTACAATCCACTTCCTAACCCACCGCCCCTACCTTATCTTTTTGAAGCGGACGTTACATTTCATGATACTAAATTTTGGTCAGATTCCGCATCCGCTCCCGAGAAGCTGTGCGAATTTATCACAGTGTTACTAAACCTGTGCCTAAACAGAATATAAACTATCTGGTACCTTTCTGAGTCACCTGGCTTTTTCCGTGTATACCTCTCGCTTTTTTTGGTTTCCAAACAATGTGTTGGTGACGACTAATCACTGTCTCTTACAGAACTCAATTGTTTTCTCCCCGCGGTTATTCCTTGTGCCTAAACCGTATTCCCCCATCTCTACACCATCTTTACCTTCGCCTACCGTCGCATTTCAATCCCCCATCGCTATCAAATATTTCCCTGCAGGAACACACGCGATTATACCCTCTAACTCATCGTACATACTATTGACTTCTTCCTCCTTGTGGTTGCTCGGTGGCATGTATACCTGAACAATGACCAAGTTGGTCGGTTCTGCTTTAATCTCTTCGAGTAATATTCTATCAGTTGCTTGCTCTAGTCCCCACCGCTGTATATTGTTCTATAAAACAGGCCAACAGTGGTTTTGGTGCCGCAGCTTTTAACGATAATTTAAAGAACATTTGGGGTGCTGAATCCAATTATGACACTAGTTTTTTCCTATCAGCTATAGTTTTCAAGATATAGATATGTTGTTACTTACGTTAAAAATCTTCTACATGATGATATGGGAATATTATATTAATAATAAAACCCACTAAATATAAAGACTTGATTTATTTATAGGACTGTTAAATCACCCACAAACACAACAGCATTTTACAATACAATTTAACACAAATACTAAAATTTTTTACTGTAATAAAACAAATTGAAAAGAAAAAAATACATAAAAACATCACTCAACACATCGGAAGCTTCTTTTGCGCGATTTTCTTGAGTGCACTTTGTTCAAACAGTCTCGTTTTAAGCACCAGCAGTAATCTGCCATCATATGGTTATCCCATCTTCCTTGGTAGCGAGCTTCCATTGTTTTTATATCCTGGTGAAATCTTTCACCTTGTTCTTCACTTGTGTCTCCTAAATTTCCAAGAAAGTTGTCTAAGTGGCTGTGTAGGTAGTGAACTTTTGTGCTCATATTACATCCAAGTGATTTGAAGTTATTGAGCATAATGTTTACCAGCTCAATATAATTTTCACTTTTGTGATTTCCTAGAAAATTTTTTATGAACTCAACAAATGACATACAACTAATTTTTTCAATCTCATTCATTGGCTCGACAAAAGCAGGATCCTTTGTAAGTTGTCTGATTTGTGGCCCCTCAAAAATACCAGCTTTAAGTTTTTCAATACTTATATGGGGCATCTTTAGTCTTAAGTAGCCGAAGCATGGTCCATCGTTGTCAAGAGCCTTTACAAATTGCTTCATTAGGCCTAGTTTAATATGTAGGTAGGTAGGTAAGATGATTTTCCCTCTTTCAACTAAAGATTCAGCAATGATGTTTTCTTTCCCAACAACCAAGTTTTCTCTCTTAGGCCACTCCTTAATCCAGTGGTTTTGTCTGTCCCTGCTATCCCAGAGGCACAAGAAACAAGGATATTTTGTGTAGCCACTTTGCTGCCCAAGAAGAAAGTTCACCATTTTTAAATCTACACAAATCACCCAGCGATGTTCCTGGTATTTTATCTTCTGTAAGACCAATGCTATTGTATCGTATTCTTCTTTCATTTTAGTTGATTGAGCGATTGGTATTGCGCCAAACCTATTACCATTGTGAAGAAGTACACATTTTAAACTACGCTTGGAGCTATCAATAAACTAGCATCATATTGTGATAGTAGTCCCATTTTTTCCAAAAGACCCTTAACGTCTAAACAAAATGTAAGATTGTCTTTTTGAGTAAACAAGAGTAGCATATCCTTTTCCCTTGTGCGATAAAAACTTATTTTTGTACCGGGTTGCAGTAAATTCTTTTCATGTAGTCTTGATGCTAGTAGTTCGGATGCTTCCTTCGATAAGTTCAGTTCTCTAGCAAGATCGCTTAGTTCATCTTGATTAAATAGTTGAGGAATTGTTGATACCCCCTCGTAGTCATTGCCACTATCGTCAATAGAATGAGAAATGTTTTCAAATAACTCAAATTCTTCCTTAGATATATCTGGTAACGTCTGAAATATTGGGATCGGTATTTCTTCTGAATGGGGTACCGGGCGTCTAGCTGAAGGCAAATCTGGATATGTCTACTTGTGGTGATTTTTTCGATTAATTCCCGAAACATTTACTATGCAAAAATAACAGTCGTCAATATGGTTCACAGGTTCTCTCCACACCATTGGCACACCAAATTTTAGACTTTTCCTTTGTCCTGTTGTCCATTGCCGCAGATGTTCAGTACGTTTTACACACAAAATGCGGTGCCCATGTTTTATCTTGGTCACCAAGCTTAACACCAAAATATCCCAAGTATGCACGTTTCACAAAGTATGTCCTATTTTCTTTTACCATATATTCCCCACAAACGTAACAAAACACATTAGGGTCATTAACACAGCATCTTCGACTTGAGCTCATTTTTAGATGATGTTTTACAAAAAGTTACACTTTGAAGTAAAGTCCGTCCACCTGCTCCGAATAGCCAAGGGCAACTAATGAAACAAAAATGGCTTTCAAGAGAACAGAAAACGTGGATGCCATCTAACGGATACCTTATGAACTAATTTCGCCATCTTTTACCGAAGTCGATACAAACGATTTTTATTTTTTAATCTCATTGGCCTACAATATAGAAATATACATAAAACTTATTGACAGTTTATTGAAAATAAAAGGAACACTGCAGAGTGGTTATAAATTAGTATACTTGTAGATTTATTTAACTTTGAAAATTATTTTCCGGAATATATCAAATATTAAAACAACTAATCGTAAGATGTGCCATATCTAAAAAAGTAGAGCTGTTAAATAAAAACGGATTTCATATTTGGATTCAGCTCTACAAATATAGTTAAAATCAGCACAAAGATTTCCGGCACCAAAAAAAAATTTTTTGTAGGCCTGTGTAATTATCTTAATATGCTTAGGAATGAATCTAGTTGTCTCTCACTCCCTGTCCAACAACAGATAATGTCATCAACACAACGATACCAATAAAACATATTTTTTAATAGGGGATGATTGGAATGAAGTAAGTTTTTTCGAAGTCGTCCATAAATATTTCAGTTAATAATGGCTAGAGGGGGGATCCCATAGCGAGACCATGTTTGGTGAAAAAAATTGTTGTGGAATAAGAAATAATTCTGATTAGCACATAGTTCCGTGAGCAAATAAATTTCCTTAGATACTATCGGGTCCACATTTGAATGTTGGAGTAATTTTTGAACGCGCGACAGGGTCTTTTGGATGGGTACAGAAGTAAATAGATTTTTATTTCAAATGATACGTGATTGGAGTTGGTGGGTAGTGAGAGATGCTGGAGATTCTGCGCTAAACTTATGAAATTTTTAAAAACATGCTTGGTTGAAAAACTAGGAACCTGTCTGAAAACGGTATTCATTTTAGCGGCTAATTTATAAGTAGGTGATCCTATGCAAGATACTACAGGTCGTATGGGTATTCCATCCTTATGGACCTTAGATAGGCCGTAAAACCTAGGGGGTAGGGGATTCATCTAGAGTAAACACCTTTTCTCACCTTCTTTGAACAATTTTGTTCAGACAGAGAATGCTTACCGTACATGCAATACATACCGTAGCGTATCATCAGCGGGAGAGGGGAAAAGTCGACCTTTAGATTGGTGAAGTTTTACGTGCAATTTGCGGTTCAGCTGTCGCCCCTTGAACCCGATTGCATTTTAAATGGAAGGATTCCAAGTACATCCCTTGCCTTCTGTAAATTAGTTGTCAAATGGTATTCTATGAGCTCAATAAGAACCTACAAAAACCTTTAGGTGTGCATATGGGCGCGGTTGCAAATCGCACTTGCTTCAAGTGGCGCACAGTGGGCCCAAGATGGTCACTTGTGTGGCCTTGTTGCTCAATGATTGATTCAGTGGGGGTAATTTGCGACTCTTTTACATACCTCGGCACTAATTTTTGATATCACATAGGTTATCGCCGCATTCGAATCGCGGATTGGGTTATTCCCATTCCAGAAAGTCTGTCCACGCAGAGGATTGTGTGCGTAGGCGAAGCGCTCCCCTCCGCGTGACGGAGTCGCGTCCTCTTTGGCAGGGAGGGTTGGGGGCATGGGGTGGTGGGGGCGGGCTCGGTCGCTACAGGCTGCTGCCCCGCGGGCACGTGGCCCCGCGTCCGATCGGGTGGAAGTGATATGACCATCCAAAGAAATTAGCCCTCAAGCAAATGGGCCAAGTCTTCGATCCATTTGGGACCCGGGAGAGAGGAGAGAAGCGCACGGCCCCGGGCCTTCACATCCTCACCGATCTGAGGTTGGTCCGAGCCGAGTGCCTTGAGACTGACGGGCGGAGATTATCGAACCGCCCGGAAGCCCGAGAGCCTCCTTCCTTCACCAGCGACGTTTGTCTGGCCAACACACGGGGCGTAGAATACGTACGAATCCCCACGTTCGGCTTCTTAACACACACGTATACATACAGGTACGTTACCTACAAGGATAAAGAGGGTGAGAGGGTGGTGATTACTCCTCATGTTAGGAACAAAGGTGAACAATGGGTGGACCGGGCTGAGCCATAGGCTGGGGAGTGGGCCAGGGCAAACTAGGGTGAAGATGAGTGAGGAGGCAGGGTGGACTCCCCTTGGGCCACGCGGCACGCTCCGCATAAATCCTGCCTCCCGCCCTCGCGGCACCGGCTCGCGCTCAGATGTGCCTTCATCACTGGGGGCTCAAGTAATCTCAGCCGACGCGCACTCGGTGACCGACTGCGAGAGGGAAAGGAAAAAAAAAGCTCTATCGCACCTCCCCCACTCTCATCACGCCGTTCCGGGTACAAGTCCCAAGGTCCAACCACCCTCCCTCCCTCTCTCCTTCCCGCCCGCGGCCCTCCTTCGGCCGCCGCGCCTCCCGCACCGCGGCGGCCGGCAGTTGACCGCCGACATGGACGCCGCCGCCCCCGCGCTGCCGCCGCTGCTACTGCTGCTGCTGCTCGTGATGTCTCCAGGGACCCGCGCCCCCCGATCCCACCACCAGCAACTCGCTGAGACATGGTCCTCCATTTTCGCGTCGCCTGGAGACGGCCATCCGGAGCCGCGACCGGAGGAGGAGCCGTGGCCGCGGGAGGAAGACGTGCGGCCGTGTGCGGGGTGTGCCGAGCGCAAAGTTGCTCTGGAGCGCTCCAGCGCGGTCTCGGAACTGGCAGCGCTGCGCATCGAGCTCATCAAGCAGCAAATCCTCCGGAAGCTGCGCCTCAAACAGCCACCGAGCGTGGCCCGGGGTGTGCTGCCTCGGCCGCTCTCCGGAGCTGGGTCCGGGCTGCTGCGCAGCGGGGCCCAGCCCCGCTCCGGGGAAGACTACTACGGCAAGACGGAGCAGGTCATCCTGTTTCCGGAGCGCGGTGAGTGCGGCCCGATCGAATCCCCAAAAGGGCGGAGAAGAATGCGTGCGACCGCTTATTCTCCGGCCGCCATCTCCCCGCGGGGGGGGGGGGGGACCTGCAATGGGGGCGACTGCCGGATACCGTGGCATGACGGGACCGAAACGTGCTTTCGACTCCGGGCTTCTCTCTTGACCAAGAATTCACTTGGTGACATGCGCAATGAAAACGGAATGGATTTTTTAAAAAATAGGAAGTCTTTAAGAAAGCTTCTTCTTCAAGATGTAATAATCGCATTTAGTCGAGAATTTTTTTTCCGATTTTGTGTTTTTGTTTCCCGTTTGGACCTTATTCATTTGCTACCTGTGTGCGGCGTATTAGAATGACTATATGCCTAAATGCCTATATGAATTTTGTTTTCTGAAATTTTAATGGATACGTTTGATGCAAAAAATTGATTTCTGTCATCAGAGTTGATGTCAATTAATATGGAATAGCAAATATACCACGATTCACCTGGATGCATATATTTCATTATTCAGAACATCAATAATTTTTATTTGCCCTGGAAAACAAAAGAATTGGGGGAATACTGCGTTGATAATTTGATTAGTTTCTTTTTGGATGGAGGCCTGTTGCAGCTAACAATGATTAAAAACTTGGTAATTTCATAGGCTTTTGTAGTGAAATACTTAGCCCCGACTTGGAAGCATTTTAAATGTTTGCAATAACACGAAAATAATTCTGTTTACTGCTCACTCTAATGACGACATTATTTATCGCAACTGTTGATATTCCAGATATTTTTCATAATTGTAACAAAGCCTGGGGACAAAAGACAAAAGCCTGGAGCTTTAAGGACCATGTGATTTTTACAATATGCAAAAATTAAAAAAAAATAACAATTTAATCACATTGTTCCATCAAATCATTCACCACCACTTTAAGATGCTTCTATTCTACCTGCACTTCAACCCCAGTCGTGTAGCTGGTCCATATATTTCTGTTTGGAGGTGGTGTTTTTGCAGAGACGGAGGCCACGGACTGAGAGTGAGAAGGGGATGGAGCGTTTTGTGTGCGATGGGTGGCAGCTATTGAAATGGATTAATTGTTGGTCGGTTTAATGTGGCCTGAGGTGTTAAACTTATTATTCTGGAGATGAATGTCAATATCAAGGAAAGTTATATTCGAGTCTGATATAGATGAAGTGATACACACCGAGGAGGAGGAGTTGAGACAGAAAATGAGGAAAGATAAGGCTTCGCGTCGGTGGGACTAAAGGAGGAAAATGTCATCAATATCGCTGGCCTAGACGAGTGATTTGAGGGTTTGTTGCTGGAGATAGTTGTGTACAAGTTTACCCATAGAGTAAACCTTCCCAAAGGAGTATTGAGCTGTAGTGGAATGTTGAAGACTGGAATAGAGTGGAGAATGTTAGGAAAACGAGGAATGGGCAGGAACAGGATAGGGATATTGGACGGAATGAAGGGTGGAAGGAAATACGCAGAGATGAAGAGAGACCTGATGTAGAGTAGGTTGCTGGATTGGGTTTTGTTAGGAGTCACAAAGTACTTATTTGGTAGTTGTGTCCATCCATATACCAACCTTCACCTTTAGATTACCTTATAATGATAATATGTATATATATATATATATATATATATATATATATATATATATATATATATATATAACACTATTTGTGAAAGTCTCACGGACGTGAACAATAATGTAAATGGAATTAGCCCTAGTAGCCAAAGACAAGAACAAAGAAACACATCAAAAAAGAGAAACTCGCTTGTTATCGAATTTTCGGTGGTCTAACCACCTTTCTCAAGGGAAGGAAGGAACGGAACGGTTACACCACCAAAGAGGTGGTTAGACCACCGAAAATTCGATGCCTTGTGAGTTTCTCTTTTTAATGTGTTTTTGTCTTTGTCTACTAGTGCTATTTAACATTATTATTCACGTCCGTGAGACCTTCACAAAAGTACTACATATTTTTTTATGTATATTAAAAACCCTGAAATATTACCCCTCTATTCGACCCACACCACACACTCCATCTACAGATTTTCTTATCGAACTGGGCCAACTCGTCCTCACCAAATATGCCTTCCAATTCTATGAGAAAATATATTTGCAAATGAAAGGTACTGCAATGGGCACGCGTATGACTTCTGCATACGCCAATATTTTTATGGGTAAACTTGAGCACAACCTTTTCCAGCAACAAACCCTCAAACCACTCTTCTGGGCCAGCGATATTGATGACATTTTCCTCCTTTAGTCCCACGGACGCGAAGCCTTATCTTCCCTCATTTCGTGTCTCAACTCCTCCTCCTCGGTGTCTTTCACTTCATCTATATCAGATTCGAATATAACTTTCCTTGATGTTGACATTCATCTCCAGAATAATAAGTTTAATACCTCAGTCCACATTAAACCGACCAACAACCAACAATATCTCCATTTCAATAGCTGCCACCCATCGCACACAAAACGCTCCATCCCCTTCTCACTCTCAGTCCGTGGCCTCCGTCTCTGCAAAAACACCCCCTCCAAACAGAAATACATGGACCAGCTACACGACTCTCTCAGAGAATGTGGGCACCCTGAAAAACTACTGAAAAGGAAAATTCTCAAACTGTCAACCCAATACACTCCTCTCCCCAAACTAAACCGCCCAAAATTCCCTACCCTTATCACCACTTTCTTCCCCGGGACCCACAAAATTAAACATATAGTCCGTGAACTCTTCCCAATTATTAACAACAGTAATTCACATCAATTTTATTCCCACATTGTCCCTCCTTTTCATTAAACGTCCGTCAAACTTGCGAGAAATCTTCAAGTCGAAAAAACCATCTGCGAGCACCCCTGTCTCTTCCCCGCCTCCGTCCGCATTATGCAACCGCCCACACTGCAAATGCTGCCATCTCCCAAGACCCTCCAGGTTCCTTATTACCAACTCCCAACCCAAAACCACCTGTGCCTCAAAAAACATTATTTATCGTCTCTCCTGAACTTCTGCCCTGCCTTTTACGTGGGTGAATGCGCGACCACCCTTTTCCTGCACATGAATAACCACCACTATTCCACGAAATCTACCACCTTCCTTAATTATCCCATCCCTACTCACACTACTTCCCACAACCAGTCTCTAGATGACTGCTTCTCTGTTTGGGTGGTTGAAACCCTTCCCAATTCCGTTGCAGCATAGATGTGAGAGCCCGCGAGATGGCGCATATCTTGGTGATCCAGTCTTTTAAACGCCCCGGGCTGAACAAAGCCCACTGATTTCATCCAATGCTGCCTAAATTTCCTCTCCCCCACCTTGTCAGCTTCCTATTGGTCCCTTACGTCTCCTCCCCTCACCGTTCCCCTACACATGACCTCTCCGCTCTTCCCCGAGAACGCCATTCAGATGACGACGGTCGAGACATTGAAGCGTCAATGCATACAGTGAGTGCCCTTTCTTTATATTTCTGTGTGTTGAATATTTTGTATGTGTGGGTTTGTGTGTTTGTGCGTCGCCGAAGAGTGTCATTTTCAAAGATATATAGAAATATAAACAGCTCCCTAACGCCAACTCCAGGGCATTGAATCAGAGCACTTTGGCGCTTTATAAGATCGCAGATTTCAGTGCAAAGAGCATTTTCTCGATAGTTCAAGTGGTTAGGGCATCCGTCCGGCATATATAATATATATATCCGGTATATAATGTAATGTTCGTTTCAAGAAGATAAGGCAAGGGCGGCGGGCTAAAAAATGGAATTTAGAAGCAGTAAATGAATTAACGAGGAAGGAGTATCAGGAGGCTGTAGAGAAAATGATGGATGACGGTAAAGAACTGAGTACTATCGAAGAAAAATGGGAATGTATCAAGAAAGGGATATTGGAAGCCGCTAAAGACACTATAGGAACCGTTAACGGGAAAAGGATAAGGAAACCATGGGTAACGGATGAGATGATTGCAAAGATGGATGAGAGAAGAAGATGGAAAAATGTAAACACAGAGTTAGGCAAAATGAAGTACAAAGAGTTAAACAATAAATTGAGAAGGGCCACAAATAAAGCAAAAGAAGAATGGTGGAAAACGCAATGCGAGGATATGGAAAGTTTACAGAAGAAGGGTGAAATTGGTGCTCTATACAGCAAGGTTAAGTTATTATCGGGAAGTAAGAAGGCAAGATGTGTGCTAACAGTTAAAGATAAATGGGGTAAGATAATAGTTGAACCAGGAAAAATCCAAGAGAGATGGAAGGAATATATAGAAACACTGTATGGTAAAGAACTTAGGCCGACAAGGTTAGACATAGAAAAGGAACATGACGTAGAAGAAGATAGCTTAGGTCCAGGCATACTCGACGATGAAATAGAAAGGGCATTAAAGGAGATGAAAGCAAATAAGGCCGTGGGGGTGGACAATATTCCTGTAGAAATGTTGAAATGGTTAGGGAAAGGTGGGAAGAAGGCCATATATGGACTGATTCGTAGTATCTATGAGGAAGGAATCTGGCCGGAAGATTTTGTGAGATCGGTGTTAGTTCCTATTCCAAAAAAAAAGGCAAAGGCTTCGTCATGTGAGTATTACAGAACAATAAGTTTGATATCCCACGCAGCTAAAGTTATTCTCAGGATCATCAACAAAAGGATAGAGAGTAAGGCAAATGATTACTTAGGGGATGATCAGTTTGGGTTCAGGAAAGGAAGAGGTACGCGTGATGCCATTGCAGTAATGAGATCACTAGTCGAGAGGAATATAGAATACAATCAGGACGTTTTTGCCTGTTTTGTAGATTTCGAAAAAGCGTTTGATAGAGTGAATTGGGAAAAATTAATGCGTGTATTGCAGAAAATAGGAATGGATTGGAGGGACAGGAGACTGATCCGCAACCTGTACATGTCTCAGACTGCTCAGGTGCGAGTGGGGAACGGAGAGTCCGGATGGGCAGTGTTTGGAAGAGGTGTAAGGCAGGGTTGCCCATTGTCACCGGTACTGTTCAACGTATATGTAGAGGAAATGATTAAAGAGGCATGGGAAGAACTGGAGGTAGGAATGAAAGTCGGAGGGGAATTCGTAAAATCGGTTAGGTTTGCTGATGACCAAGCATTAGTTGCTCAGTCAGCCAAGGGGTTGCAAGCATTGTTGAGTGAATTGGAGATTCAGTGCGATAAATATGGGATGAGAATAAATATTAATAAAACAAAGGTTATGCGATTTTCCAGAAAGAAAAAGGCTAAGCTAAATATTAAAATAGGCGGGGAAAAAATAGAGCAGGTAGAACAGTTTACATATCTCGGAAGTGTTTTGGACCAACACGGTCAAAGTGGTAGGGACGTAAGGAGAAGAATTGCGCTAGGCAAGGAGGCTTTCTCAAGGAGGAGGGAGTTGATGACGGGGACGTTGAGTAGGGATGTTAAGACAAGACTCGTAAAAACTCTGATATGGAGCGTAGCTATGTACGGCGCGGAAACGTGGTCGCTGAAGCAGGAGGATAGACGTAGATTGGAGGCTTTTGAAATGTGGGTGTGGAGAAGAATGGAAAAGGTGAAATGGACCGAAAGGAAAACAAATGAGGAAGTACTAGAAATGGTGGGGGAGGAGAGGGGTTTGTTGAGAGAAATCCTATGGAGGCAGGAAAAATGGATGAAGGGCGTATTGAGCGGTAGTGGAATGTTGAAGAGGGTAATAGAGGGAAGAATGTTGGGCAAGCGAGGTAAGGGTAGGAACAGGATAGGGATGTTGGACGAGATGAAGGGAGGAAAGAAGTACACCGAGATGAAGAGGGACCTGATATAGATTAGTTTGCTAGGTGGGGAGTCACAAAATGTTTATTTAATAGTTGGGTCCATCCAAAAACCTACCTTAACCGGTAGATTACCTAAAAAAAAAAAATATATATATATATATTTTTATATATATAGTATATATATATATATATATATATATATATATATATATATATATATATATATATATATATATAAAGATGCAAGTATGCATGCAAAATGCCAGGTGATTCAGAAAGGTATCAGATAGATTATATTCTGTTTAGACACGGGTTTAGGAATGGTGTGATAAATTCGCACAGCTTCCCGGTAGCGGATGCGGAATCTGACCAAAATTAAGTATCATGAAATGTAACGTCCGCTTCAAAAAGATAAGGCTGGGGCGGTGGGTTAGGAAGTGGATTGTAGAAGCATGAAATGGATTAACAAGGAAGGCGTATTACCAGACTGTAGAGAAAATCATGGATGACGGTAAAGAACTGAGTACTATCGATGTAAAATGGCAATGTATCAAGAAAGTGATGTCGAAAGCCACAAATGACCCTATAGGAACCGTTAATGGAGGAAGGACAAGGAAACCTTGGATCACGAATGAAATGATTGCAAAAATGGATGAGAGAAGAGAATGGAAGAATGTAAACACAGAGTTACGCAAAATGAAGCACTAAGAGTTAAACAATGAATTGAGACGGACCACATATAAAGCGAAAGAAGCATGGTAGCAAACCCAATGCGAGGATATGGAAGGTTTACAGAGGAAGGGGGAAATTGGTGCGCCATACAGCAAGGCTAAGTTATTTTCAGGAAGTAAGAAGGGAAGATCTGTCCTGACAGTTAAAGAAAAGTGTGGTAAGATGATAGCTGACACAGAAAAGATCCAAGAGAGATGGAAGGAATATATAGAAACACTGTAGGGTAGAGAACTTAGACCAACAAGGCTAGACATAGAAGGGGAACATGACGTAGAAGAAGATAGCTTAGGTCCAGGCATACTCGACGATGAAATAGAAAAGGCATTAAGGGAGATGAAACCAAATAAGGCCGTGGGAGTCGACAACATTCCTGCGGAACTATTGAAATGTTTAGGAATCTGTGGAAGGAAGACTCAATATGGCCTTAATCGTAGTATCAATGAGGAAGGAATCTGGCCGGGAAGCTTTGTGAGATCAGTGTTAGTTCCTAATCCGAAAAAGGTAATGGTTACGTTATGTGTGGACTATAGAACTATAAGTTTGATATCCCACGCAGCTAAAGTTGTTCTCAGGATCATCAACAAAGGATAGAGAGTAGGGCAAACGGTTACTTAGGAGATGATCAGTTTAGATTCAGGTAGGGGAGAGGTACGCGTGATGCCATTGCAGTAATGAGATCACTAATCGAGAGGAATGTAAAATACAATCAGGACGCATTTGCCTGTTTCGTAGATTTCGAAAAAGCGTTTGATAGAGTGAATTGGGAAAAACCAATGCGCATATTGCAGAAAATAGGAATAGATTGGAAGGACAGGAGACTAATCCGCAAGCTGTACATGTCTCAGACTGCTCAAGTGTGAGTGGGAAACAGAGAGTCCGGATGGGCAGTGTTAGGAAGACGTGTGAGGCAGGGTTGCTTATAATCACCGGTGCTGCTCAACGAATATGTAGAGGAAATGACTAAGGAGGCATCGGAATAACTGATATCTAGATAACTAGATCTGAATCTTCCCACAGATCGTAATATTCTTGTATTTCTTGGGAATGATCTTGATGATTTCTTGAGATGATTAGATTATCTACCGGTTAAGGTAGGTTTTGGATGGACACACCGACCAAATAAATTTTTTTTCTCCTAACAAAACACGACCTAACATCCTACTCTAAAAGTCACTCTTCATCTCCGTATGCTTCCTGCCTAAATCCCGACCAACATCCCTATCCTATTCCTGCCCTTTCCTCGTTTACCTAAAATTCCCTCCTCTATTACTGTCTTCAACGTCCCAATGTCGATCAATACGCCATTCATCCATTTTTCCTGCTTCCTTGCGATTGCTTCCCTCTCCTCGCCCACTTATTCATTTGTTTTCCTTTCTGTCCACTTCACCTTCTCCATCCTTTTCCACACCCACATTTCATAATCCTCCAATCTACGTCAATTCTCCTGCTTGAATGACCATGTTTCCGCGCCGTACATAGATACGCTCCATATCAAACTGTTTACGAGCCTTTTCTTAACCTCCCTACTCAACGTCCCTGTCATCAACTCCCTCCTTCTTGAAAAAGCCTCTTTGCCTAGCGCAATTCTTTTCCTTACACCCCTACTGCTTTGACCGTGTTGGCCCCAAACACTTCCGAGATACGTAAGCTGTTCCACCTACTCTAGTTTTTGCCGTCCTGCTTGACCGTTAAGCTTAGCCTTTCTCTTTCTGCAAAACCAAATAACCTTTGTTTTATTTATAATTACTCTCACCCCATCTCTATCGCGCTGAATTTCCAGTGCACTGAGCAATGCTTGCAAGTCGTTAGCTGACTAAAAAACTAAAGCTTGGTCATCAGCAAAGCTTTGTCAGTCAGCCAAGGAGTTGCAAGTATAGCTGAATGAATTGTAAATTGGAATATGGAATTGATAGGACTAGTTTGAAACCTTACCCACCAACTGAGGCATCTACTCGAAGTTTCGTTTGATGGGTGAGGGTGAAGCTCGACCGGTATAATCCCAGAAAATATTTTTTAAAACAATTACTTTTTGTAACCCATAACCACCACGCCTGTACATTATGCAGGAAATCTCGAAAGCATTTAGGGCGTCTGAGGGCAGTTGGTAGAAAATAACATAATCAACTTAGCGGAGGGGTGGTTGCACAATAGGTTGACCATATTAATCATGTCTACATCTACATAAATACCCTGCGAGCCATAAAAAAAGGTGTGTGGCAGGGGGTGTAGCATCATGAGGGAAGGGTAAGGGATGAGAGGGTTGGGGTTATCAAATAGGTGAGGAAAGGTGGGGGCAACCTGTAAGAAAAAAAATATATATTTTCATACATACATGCATATACATATATGTACATACATATATGTACATACACAAACATATGTATTCATACATATCCTCGCGCAGTCCCTAACCTGTACGTTAATACTTATTGTAATGAACTAACTCCTGGGGAATTTCGACTGCAAACATTCTGGTCCCTTATCGTTCTTGGAAAAAATGACATTTTAAACCTGTCAGTCTTGCGGTCTATCTCTCTAATCTTATATTCGTGATCCCCTCGACCGTAATACGTTGGGGTTCGTATTCTATCCTTGATGTCATCGGAAAAGGGCCCATCTTTAAATGTTTTTAATAAGTTTAATCTATATTGTAAACGCCGCTATGTAAGAGAATCCCATCCTAAATTGTCTAGCAAAGTGGATACGCTGCTGTGTTGGTCATAACAATGTTTGACAAATCTAGCCCCCCTCCGCTGAACTCCATCTAATTCCGAAATAAAATTTATATTTTGAGGATCCCATGTACTGGCAGCATACTCTAGGTGGGGCCTGACGAAGGCAAGGAAATATCGTTCTTTTACTTTTTGGCCGCATTTACCTAGCACTCTTTTCACAAATCCCAATTTTTTATTAGCACGACCGCATATTTCTCGTATGTGTTTTCCCCAGGACAGATCGTGAGTAATTGTTACACCAAGTATTTAAAGGAATCTACCCTCGCGATTTTGGTTTGTTTTACTTTGTAACCATAAGGGAGGGAATTACTCTTTTCCCAAAAATGTATTACTACGCATTTTTTAAAATTTAATTCCAATTGCCATGTATCGCACCAATTTTGAATTGCATCTAGGTCGTTGGCTAACACGACTCTGTCTTCGTGACTTCGAATGTCCCCATAAATTACTGCATCATCGGTGAACAGACGGAGCTTGCTATTAACTACGGTACTGATGTCATTTATGTAAATAAGAAATAGGAGGGGGCCTATGACACTTCCTTGTGGTACACCCGACGTGACCTTGACAGTATCGGATGATACACCGTCCAGGACGACTGTTTGGACACGATCACTTAAAAATTGTTCAATCCAGTTAATTATACTTTCGTGTATTCCATAATTTTCCAATTTCGCCAGTAATTTGCAATGAGGGACTTTATCGAAAGCTTTCTTAACATCTAGGAATATCGCATCAACTGGAATATTACTTTCACCGGAGTTCAATACATCATGTACAAAAAGTGCGAGCTGAGTTTCGCAGAATCTAGCCTTACGGAAGCCGTGTTGGTTATTAATCAATAAATCTTGGCTATCGAGGTGCCTCATTATGAAACTAACAATGATGCGTTCAAGAATCTTACAGGAAATGGAAGTGAGCGATATTGGCCTATAATTACTGGGGTCCTCCCTGTCTCCGTTTTTAAATATGGGTGTTACCGAAGCTACCTTCCAGCCGTTTGGCACGCTTTCTTCTGCTAATGATTTCTTAAATATTATATCAAGATAAGGGGCAATTTCAGCTGACAGTTCTTTATACACGCGCGCCGGTATCTCATCAGGTCCCGGAGATTTGTTTGGGTCTATGTTTTTAAGGAGCAATTCTATTCCGCGGGTGGAAAAATTGATTGCTTTCTTTGACTGTTGAAATGTTTTCGGAAGGTTCTCGGGTATATTCTGTGAGCATATGTTGAAAACACTCTAGAAGAATGAGTTTAATATGTTGGCTTTATCTAAACTACTCGTTACTTTATCCCCCGTTTCGTTATTCAATGAGTTTACGGTGGACTTTTTTCCCTGCACTTCCCTGACGTAGGACCAAAACATCTTTGGTTTATCGTTCAAATGTACGCCTAATTTTTCCTTTTGAATTCCGCTAGTGCCTTCCGAAAAGCCTTCTTGGAAGTGGACCTAGATGCTTTGTAGTTCTGTATGGTTTCGTTGATTTTATCAGGGGAGGAATCTTAAACTGCGTTTTTCATTCTGGCATGGCACACCCTTTGCCGACTAAGAGATTTCCATACTTCAGAGTTGTACCATCGGGGTTCCTTATTCTCTTTTATATATATACTAGGTATATATCTCTCTATTGCTGAACGTGTTATCGTAAGAAAATTATTCCAAGTATCCTCGACACTACTAGTTTTGCTTAATTCGTTAAATATAAAAAAGGAGCGTTTTAATTCACATATTAAGCTATCATAATCAGCTTTATTGAACAAATAAACCTTTCTCTTAGGCTTGTTAACTTTATCTACGCTTAGACAAAATTTAGCGTTTACAGCCCTGTGATCACTGATTCCGTCAACAACTTCTGTATTTAAGACCTTTTCGGGTATATTTGTGGCTAATAGATCAAGAATGTTCTTTCCTCTTGTTGGTGAAGTGACTAATTGATGTAAGGAATTCGAGGTGAACGCAAATAAGAGGGACTCGCATAGATCCTTGTCTTTACCTCCATTTATAGAACTGTACGAATCCCAATCTATTGTGGGAATATTGAAATCGCCTCCGATAATTAGGCTATGCTCACTGTTGTGGGATGTAAAGGGATGTAAAGGGATGTATTTGTCTTTCTAGGTCTGGTATTGCGTTAATGCTAACGTGAGGTGGTCTATAATACGCACAGATATATATTCTTTTCGATCTGGGTGTTTTCACTGAGCACCATACACTTTCTATACTGCTATCAGAAAATAACTCGGCTCTACTGACTTTAGAGTTCTTAACCGCGATAAACACCACCTCCGGCTCTATTCTTTCTGTCTTTTCTGTAACCTATGAAAGACTTGGGAAATATTTCGCTGTCTGCGATGTCATCTGTTAACCAACTTTCAGTTCCTATAATGATATCCGACTCTGTGCTATGAATGAGATGGTGAAATTCCGGTATTTTATTTTTTAAACTTCGGCAGTTAACTATTACTACGGAAATTATATCCTCGTCTAATACCTTCTTTGCGGTCTGCTTTCTGGGGATGTTATTTAAAAAATAGCAGAGTGTGGTTTCGATAATTCGATTTAGTTCATTTAATACTATACCCATATTCATAGATTTATTATGATGAAAATGAAGTTAATTATGGTGAAGTCTTGGCGTGTTTTCCACCGGGTCAGTGTGTCAGCTGCCGACATTTCGATGACTAACTTCGCATCGTCCTCAGAGCGTTGATAACGCTCCGAGAATAATGATGGAGCTTGTCATTGAAATGGCGGCAGCTGCTACTATGACCACCCGATGGAAAACCCGCGATGACTCCACCATAATCGTGCGCTGGGAAAACACCAAAATATACGAAGTCAATTATTTTTATCGTAAGAGCTGTGGAGATTGAGGCTACATATTTTGCAGTTTGACTTATACGCGAAAAATGTGTCAGCAATCTGAATCGAAAGTGTATTTGGAAAATCACAGATCAGTTTATTTTATTGACATTCAGGGTCTGAACGAAAATGTTTACTTGGCGAATCGGGGTTCTCGGGAGAATTGCAATATTAAATCATTGTAAAAATGAGTGAAGTAGTAAGCGCAAAAGAAAGACGCAACTTTGAAGCGATTGTATATATTTGTCTGTATAATTTTTGCTTTTACATAATCTTGTGGTGCCCTAAAACCTCTCAGCACGCACTTGTGGCTACTTACGGGATATTTATGAACCAGTAGGTTAGGGTCACAGACTCATGGTTAGACAAGGTGAGTTAAACGTTACTCCTACTGACGCACTCTAGGGCATTATTATTATTTTATTCATCATTTCCTGGTGTTGTCTTGGTAAGCTCACGGTGTTTTTCTTTCCATTGAAGGAATACGCTTTGGAAATATTAGCTGAACAAGTTAGATTTTCTAAACGGGAGGTTTTGTTGTAATTTCCCAATTTTCTATGAACGTATCGAGCACTTGAACTTCTCTCACACATGACCGGAATACTTCGAGATTTTCGTCCAATGATTACCCAAAGATTTCAGTTTTGAAATCAACCGGCGCCTCCCGATATACTCCCTTTTCCAGCGTCTAAGACGTTTTGGGAGTTTGGACAACTTACGTAGTTCACTGCTGAGAGAATATTCACGGGTATTTTTCAATTTTGAGGTGGAATTGACGACTTATGTATCTTTGCACTACTTGGTTATCCGCTAACATGAATTTATTTGGTATTGACTTTTCAATTGCTGATTTGATAAGTTGTAAATGTTTTTTAGCAGCATATATTCGGATTAATTCTTTGAATTTCGGAACTCGGTTCATGAACTCACTCATCGATCGCTCCTTTTTGCTAAGTAGAATTTCCCTTTTTGGACCGAATTTTTCTCAGTATTCAAGGATAATGTAGAGTGAACAGCGTTGTATTTACCGATTCCTTCTATTGTGTTTACGTTTAAAATCTGTTACGGAATACTTGATTCAAATAGATGAATAATAGATTTGTCCCAATAATGGTTTCTAATTAGCCGAGTTATTTTCCATTATTTTATCTAGCCCATATAATATTGTTCTTCTTCTTGTTACTCACTTCCAATCTCTGACACAAAAGAAGGTTGAATGGGGCATCCGTAGGAGCATGCTTACAATGGGCTGGATCCTTGCTCACCATCACTCAGTTCCCTCCCCCTTATATGCGGCTCTCTCTCTAACATTCGCCTTTCGAAGCCACCCTCTCCCTTACCCTCTCGCCCCCACTGTCTTGCCATCGGTGTTCTTCCCTCTGTTGGGAAAGGTGGTTGTGTTATCGAAATAATCCAAACAGAAAATTGTCAAAATTACATCTATTCGCAACCATACGAGGGTGGTCTGAAAAGTTCTTGGCCTCGCTTATTGATGCCATTACTACTCCCACATTTTTTTCTAATGTTGGCGAAATTGTGAGTAGCCGCCGAGTGAAATTGCAAGTCATTCCATCATAAGTTTGTTGTAAGCAGTTGTTTAAATCAGTTTCGGTGCGTGTGTTGTTAGAAATTTAAAAAAGTCGAGTATCCTGCAGTGATAAAACTCTTCGTGGAAGGTTCTTTGCCGATCGAAATTTATTCAATTCATTCAAGGATTTTAAATGTATAAGGGGACTCTTCTCTTTCAATATCCACCGTGAAGAAATGGGCGGCCGAGCTCAAATGTAGCCGTGAAGGCCTCCACCACCCGTAGGACGTCCGAAAAGTGCAACCACAATGGAAATCATCGAAAAATGCACGATAAGATATTGGAAGGTCGGCGTAGGAAAGTGCATGAAATTGCTAATACTATAGGTATTCGTATCAAAAGAATGTATTGTTTATATTTTGCATGAAGAATTGCACATGATAAAGAATTGCGTAAATGAGTGCTACGCTTACTAACTGTGGATCAAAACCCGTTGGGACGACATTGTTTAAACAGTGGTTGTCGCGCTTTACGAAAAACAAGAGTGAACTGCATTGATATGTGACAATGGATGAAATATGAATATACCATTGCACACCAAATTAATAAAAATTGGCAATTTTCCACATAATATTTTGTGGAAAATTGCCAATTTTTATTAATCATGATATTCCACCATATCACGCCTGAAACGTTTCTTTTTATTGCACACCAGGTTCGAAACAACAATCCATGTAGTGGATAGAGGTGGTTCTTCACTTTGAAGATGGGGAAGACTGTATCATCTGCAGAAAAGACCATATCATTGAGTTTTTTAGGACGCGAAAGGAATTCTGCTTATCGATCTTGAACAAAGTAAAAAAATAACTTAGAAGTACAAAACTAGCCTTACAACAAAACTATGCAAAAATTCGTGAAAGCAGAAGACTTGCAGAAGAAAAAACCGATTTCCATCGGGACAATACAGCTGCCCCTACTAAAGTGTCTCGTCGATGAAAAATTTGAGGGGTTTGTACTATGAAGTACTGGAACATCCTCTATATTCTCCAGATTTTTTTTTCTTTTGGACCTCTACCTCTTCCAACAACTCAAAAGTTTCCTCACTGGGGAACGGTTTTAGTCCAATTAAGAAGTGATTGCGGCTTTAGACTAGTACTTTACAGCATTTGCGGAAGGGTACTACAGAGACGCTATAGTGGCAGTGGAACGCTGATGGATAAAACGTATGCATGTTAAAGGCGATATTTTGAAAATTAAAACCATTTTTGAAAACATAAACTGTCCTTTTCATCATCAGGCCGAGAACTTTTCAGGTCAACATCGTATGTATATTTACACTAGCTCAATACACTTCCGAAGCAGATGCCCTATCACCCCTCGTATCAGGGGTCATTATTTTTTATAGATTAGCGTTTAAGTTTTCCATTCTAAGGACTCCTTTTCCTCATGCACGTATTTCCACACGCTAGAACACTAGCCGTCATTTCTTCTAAACCCCTCCATCATAAATTAATACACTGAATATACTCCCTCATCAGCATCCAAACTCTCCCTGGCTCCCATTCCCTCATTCTCTCCAGCCCTTCGTCCTTCGTTCCTTCAACTCCGCTTCATGAAATCTCTAAGAAAACAGCCTCCTGGATGCACTTATTACTTTCCCCAAGGGATCTCATTCCCAGTTTCTTAGCCACCCTCTCCCACCTCTGGTTATTTTCAATCTTTCATCAACATGCTTGTATGCACTTGAATGAAATCTCTCTCATTAACACATGTGTAACCATCATCTCGGAAGGATTTAATGTCTTCCGAAATCGACAGTGCAAATCTTTTGGAATTCCCAACCGCTGCCACGACTATCACCGATCCAATATACAATTGGACCCTTACATTTAGAGCATTTAAAAACACTTTCCTGAATCATTCGGCAGATGAATATCCTCATAAATCTCCGCTTCTCTATTACACCTTTTCTTTCCTTAATTACCTCGATCCCAAATTCACCCTATCTCCATTACAATCGGTCATTTAAAAAACTCACAATCGTCACGTGTTTATCACGTTAGCTGACGGTAGTCCTACCCAACACTGTGGACTATATTTAAGAATCGTATATGCAACTATCCGGCACCTCATATAAGATATACATGTACTCAACTGCCATAACTTAGGATTTCATGCAGACACCATCTCCTGTAAACCGAGCTGATGTGATCAGCTCGCCGCCCACTCATATTCCCAGCTCCAGCCCTTCCCGTGCCACCGTAAATATTTCCTCGGCATATATGTTGAAAAACGCCGGTGATAAGGGGCAACCTTGTTTCACGGCCCATCCTATCCCTTTCTAAAAAATAAATGGACAACTTAGGTAGTTGTTTATGCTATTCTGTGACTTTCAACAGTGCATGTGATTAATTTTTCTCAAAACCCCATTTGCTGCACGCAAAGTAAAATTTATCATCACATATTGTCGCAGACTTCATATTCTGCCTTTTTATTATTTTTCGGGTGGAATTAAAACTGATGCATTCTGGCGTAGCTTCTTTCTCTTAAATATAACGCACAATTCCAAACAAATGTATGCTCCCATTTTTATTTTAACTCCTTAGAAAAATCTTTCGGCATATCACTACATTCTTGCTCGTAGTTATTGCCTGAAGCAATGTTTTGCCTCGCTATCTTCCACTCATGGACTCCAACTGCTATCGTTTAAGTCACATTCTCGACCTATATGCAGGCTCCATCTGTTTGCTGCGAAGTTATTCTATTCGCCTTCCCTATATCTCTTCTGGCTCCATTAATAACAACCCCGACTTACCTTATAAGGCCTGAGTAGTTTTCTAATTGCTATATACTAACAGTCCTCCTACCTATTGGTTAGGTGCTTCTGTATTTCCGTCTCTGAAATGCCTCCATATCATTGTGCGACCCTTTCCACGATAGTTTTTATGCCCCAGTAGTCTCTCGCCTAAAACAAATTTATGTCAAGTAGCCCGTTAGATACGTGAGTTTTGATAATCTAATTTGGTATTCTTAGTCAATTCGTAAAAATTGTTAATGTAAAAAATTGTCATAAGGGATAAATACCATTAGGCCTGCGAGGGAAATATCTCATGGCTAGAGATAAGGCAAATAATTCCTAAAACTATAGTGAAATTCTTGATAATTTCCGCAATGAGCTCCAATATTGAAATTAGATCCACGACGAAGGAGGGATATTGCAATATGGAAAAATTCAATTCTGGTGGTAGAGCACCGGCCATTATTATTATTTGGAAATCTACCGGTTAAGGTGGGTTTTTGGAGGGACACAACTACCAAATAAATATTTTGTGACTCCTAACAAAACACAATCGAGCAACATATTCTACGTCAGGTCCCTCTTCATCTCTATCCTACTTCCTCCCTTCATCCCGTCCAACATCTCTATCCTGTTCCTGCCCTTTCCTCGTTTGCCTAACATTCTACCCTCAATTACCGTCTTTAACATCCCACTGCCGCCCACCTTTCATGTTTCCTGCCTTCATAGGATTTCTCCCAACAAAACCCCTATCCTCGCCCACCATCCCTAGTACTTCGTCATTTGTTTTTCTTTCGGTCCATTTCACCCTCTCCATTCTTCTCAACACCCACATTTCAAAACCCTCCAATCTATGTCTTTTCTCCTGCTTCAGTGACCACGTCTCCGCGCCGTACATAGCTACGCTCCATATCACAGTTTTTACGAGTCTTTTCTTAACCTACCTACACAACGTCCCCGTCATCAACTCCCTCCTCCTTGTGAAAGTCTCTTTGTCTGGCGCAATTCTTCTCCTTACGTCCCTACTACTTTGACCGCGTTGGTCCAAAACACTTCCGAGATACATAAACTGTTCTACATGCTCTATTTTTCCCTCTCCTATTTTAATTTTTAGCTTAGCCCTTTTCTTTCTGGCAAATCGCATAACCTTTGTTTTATTCTCATCCCATATCTATTGTACTGAATTTCGAATTCACTCAGCAATGTTTGGAACCCCTTGGCCGACTGACAAACCAAAGCTTGGTCATCAGCAAACCTAACTGATTTTAAAAATTCCCCTCCAACTTTCATTCCTATTTCCAGTTCCCATGTCCAGTTTCATCCTGTTTCTATCTCATGCCTCTTTGAACATTTCCTCCACATATACGTTGAACAACACGGGTAATAATGGGCACACCTGCCTCACACGTCTTCCTAACACTGCCCATCCGGACTCTCCGTTTCCCACTCGCACCTGAGCAGTCTGAGACATGTACAGGTTGCGGATTATTCTCCTGTCCTTCCAATCTATTCCTATTTGCTGCAATACACACATTATTTTTTCCCAATTCACTCTATCAAACGCTTTTTCGAAATCTACGAAACAGGCTGTTCTGTATTCCTCTCGATTAGTGATCTCATTACTGCAATGACATCACGAGTACCTCTCCCCTACCTGAATCCAAACTGATAATCTCCGAAGTAACCATTTGCCTTACTCTCTATCCTTTTGTTGATGATCCTGAGAATAACTTTAGCTGCGTGGGATATCAAACTTATTGTTCTGTAATCCTCACATGATGTAGCCTTTGCCTTTTTTGGAATAGGAACTAACATTGATCTCACAAAATCTTCCGGCCAGTTTCCTTCCTCATAGATACTAAGAATCAGTCCATAGAGTTTTCCTCCATTATTAGGCGGGATATTCATTATTGTTGCCTTCCTCAGAACACTTACTGTTCCTCAGAACAATTTATGGCTCTAAAATACGTATGAATGCCGCGTGTTTATTATCACACATATCTTACTGCAAGGAATGAAATTCTTTTTCTGTAAAATATGGCGAAACGAATCCGTTAATTATGTCGTGATAATTTTGTCGTATCATACATGTCTGATTGAAAGTGGCAAAAATTGATAACCCGGAAAAATAAGCTTTTCACTTCATAATTTTGCAAACTGTGGAAGGCAAGGTAAAAGAAAGCCAAAAGATTAACGTTAAATTATCAAGGAAGTTTCGTTTATGGTGTTGAATAACGGAAATTGTCAATAATTTTCCCTTTAGTGCTATCAAATTTATTTAATTTCTCTTAGAACTAAGATTAAGTATTTCCCTTAGTACTTTGTAAAGGCTTACAGGTTATAGGAGGTATTTACTGCGACCAGAGGCGAAAGAATCCTTCCTGCCAATTGGACCTGCGCCTGCGGCCGAGATGTGGCCCGCTCAGTCCACACAGAGGCGCGCCTCCCATTTTGGTGCTTGTCCGAGGGTACTAGTTCCACCGATATTATCATCGGCCAGGTGCTCGAATGTCCCAAAACGCTCAGGTCAACAATATTCCCGTGCTTTGGTCTCTACCATTCACTTTGACCAAAAACGTCTTAAAGATCGTTACACACGGGAGGGCGGATGTCACCTCGGTATTTGATATCTGACTTTCGCGTTATCTGCCTTGCTCAGTGCTCCGCGCCTATTTCGTCTAAAAAAGTGGACAAAGCATAATATGAAAGTTCAGAAATATGCCCACATAGAAGCGGAAACTAGTAGAAAAAGAATCATTGGGAAACTCTGATCAGTTGAAAAATGTCGATCATGTCAAAATCCCCTTGTATCATTATTATACACCCACTATATTTCACACTTTATATCTCGTGAGCCACCCAATATCATCCAGTGAAAACATAATCTTCAGTAATCTCTAACGATGCCTAGCAACGTGCAGGAATAACATATGTTTGATTGATAAAAGTTTATTTAAAAATAGTTCATAAAATATTGTCTCACATATATGCAATACGAAGATCGGACTGCCGCACAGGAGTTAGACAACTTCAGAAAAAGGAATATGGTGACAGGAGGGGGTTACCAAGGCCCGGCAGGTATCCGAATTACCTCAGCGTTTTATCAGTGGGAAAGGTGAACTTTTGAACGTCGTCGTGTATCATTTAACGTAGAATTTGTGGTTCAATTGTCACCTCTTTCAAATTTTGCCTCGATTTCATTTTGGTGCAAATAACTGCCCCGACATAGCTGGAGGTTCACCGAAGATTGGCAGAAGTATTACGTATTAATTATTTTTTACGATCCCGAAATTTTTCCTCGTCGTTGCCGTCCCTATTAGATTGAAGGTTGATGTCACGTAATTGTTGAAGACTCGGGCCAAGTAACTAACTGTTCTCGTTCGGTCCCTCCAACTTCATCCCTGTCATTTGAGGATTACCCGGAGTTATTTGCTGATGGCTCGGAGGTCAAAGGTTTCATTAAGAAATGTGTTTAAAAAAATAGTGATAATGTGATCCAATAGGGCAAGTTGATTATATCGAGCCTATCTTTGCCCCAGAGTTCGTACTGGACTCGTTGGACACCGCGACTTGTAACCTCTGAGGTAATAGAATTGGAAGTTGGGTGACCTTAAAATGGCGTCGTCGGTGCCCTGGATGGCGTGTGGATCGTGGTGACCTTGCCCGCAGCGAGAGTGCAGTGAGCAGGTTTGCGTCACCGGCGAAGAGATCGCTGCAGTGGAGCAACACTTGGATTTAGTTCCGCAATTGAGATTATGGAGAGAAAGAACTGAGATAAATCCGATTAGAGGTCGCCATTGCTGTAATACTTATGAAGCTTGGAATTACGGAGGTGGCGGAAAAATCACAGTTATAATTCAAATAGCAAGTCTGGAGTGCATAAGTTTTTTCATTCTAATGGCATTACGCAACTCTTTTTACAGCCTAAGTTGCAAAAATGACTATATGTATATACAAACACACACACACACACACACACACACATATATATATATATATATATATATATATATATATATATATATATATATATTTATAAAACTTAGACAGCGACACATAATATGAGAACACATAAAAGGAACACTCATACACATCTCACACTATTTCTTGATAATTTTGACGGAATTTTGCTCCGTCTTCCTCGGAATATTAGTAAGGACTGACTGGTGAAAGGTATGTGGGAGAAAGAGAAAAGGGGACGGGGGAAGGGGAGAACGGGTGGGAGGCCAGAGGGGAGTGGAGATGGGATAGGTATGAGAGGGAGGATGCAGAAAAAATTCCCTAGCGGCACAGAAAACAAACAGTCAATAAAAAAATATATTTTTATATACTGTCTAAAATAATACGTAATTATAAATATTTTCAATATTCAACTATCCGTATATTTTAATTTCGTTTTGGTTGGCAGGGAGTGCCACCAAATTAACCCAAACTGCTTACATGTCCAAGAGTAACAAATAACGTCAGCGTCGTTCTGCAGCTTTCGGCCAGTTGTGATATTTTACCAGTGCAAATAAATAGGATCGATAAAAATAATAATGAAACGATATAAAGCACAGGTTTAATAATAAGGATTTATTTTCTCTACCTCCGCAATTTCCTCTTGATTATGTTTATTCTCACCGTGCAAAAATAAGGAGCTATCGCAGTTTTCTCTCTGCTCCTACGTATACAGTGACATTTGGTATGCATAAGCAATAGGATTATGTTGAACCAACAAACTGTATTCATTTGAACAAATTTGTGAAGCCACTTTTGTTTTTCAGATATTAATGCAGATTGGAAGTAAACCGTTATTTGGATATTTGTTCGGAAAGAAAATGTTGTTCCGTTGATCAAATTAATGAACTCCATACATGTCATGAAAATAAACTACTCGGAACGTCCCTTACTACGAGGTGGAAAAGTAAGACGTATTTTCAAAGTTTGGTCTTAATATTATTTTGGGGGTGTGGCAGTCCAGTGGGTAGAGCGCCTCACTAATGATCTTGAGGGCCAGGTTTCAATACTGGGTGACTCCTCAGTTTAACCCACTCTGTGAATTTTTTTCGGGTTGCAGGTCTTCCTGGGAAACCACAGGCGACAAAGAGAAAGAAACTTCCCCCCATTATTACCCTGTGATGTACGAGGGTCATCCGGAAAGTAGTACCCGTTCGTGAAATAAAAAGACAAAAGTAAATATTAACAAACATAAAAAAATTTATTTGAAAGAGGATACTTTAAACTACTTCTCAACATAATCTCCAAGCAAATTAAGGCATTTGTCATAACGTGTGACAAGTTTCTGTATTCCTGCTGCATAGTCCTTCGCCGCCAGCTCATTGAGATACAGGGTCACTCCTTCTTTAAGTTGTTCATCGCTGTCAAATCTTTTTCCTGCCAAAAAGTCTTTAAGCTTTGTAAAGAGATGAAAATCTGAAGGGGCCAATTCCGGGCTATACGGTGGATGGTCGAAAGTTTCCCATTTGAATTGCTGCAAAAGTTTTTGTGTTATCCCAGCTGCATGAGGCCTGGCATTGTCATGAACGAGAATGACACCAGTAGACAATAGACCTCGCCGCCGATTTTGTATTGCCCGCCGTAATTTCTTTAATGTTTCACAATACGCATTGGCATTAATAGTGTCTCCACGGGCCATAAAATCAATAAGCAATACACCTCGTCAATCCCAGAAAATGGTTGCCATGAGTTTCCTGGTGGACAGAACTGTCTTGAATTTTTTTGGTTTGTTTGGTGAATGAGCATGATGCCACTCCATTGACTGTCGTTTACTCTCAGGTGATGCATAACAAACCCATGTTTCGTCACCAGTAATTATGCGAGTCAAGAAAGAGTCTCCTTCATCAGAATAACGTCCCAAAAACGTCAGTGCTGCAGCCATACGCTTGGTTTTGTGCTCATCTGTAAGCATGCGAGGGACCCATCTTGCACAAATTTTTGCATAATGCAGATGGTGTTTAACAATTTCATGAACAATTGTTCGAGAAACATTGGGAAAATGCTCACAGATGTCATCAATTGTGACGCGCCGATCGTTCCTCACGAATTCGTCAACTGAGCTCACCAGTTGGTCTGTAATGACAGACGGTCTCCCCGAACGCTCATCGTCGTGTGTGTTCCCCCTCCCCATGTTAAAGTTGCGACACCACCGCCGAACAGACGACTCGTCCATTACATTGTCTCCATACACCTCCTTTAATTGGCGATGAATATCACATGGGCGAACGTTTCTTGCATTGAGGAATTTAATCACTGCCCTCACTTCACAACTGGCGGCGTTCTCAATTTTTTTAAACATTGTAAACAATCACAGAAACAACACAGGCAATGCTAGCGTCACGCAACTTGGCTCAGAGAAGGCAGACAAGCCACTGAAGCTATCTGACCTCGTCCAGCGGCTACTCGCGTTGTCAGCACTTCATGCGGCACGAACGGGTACTACTTTCCGGATGACCCTCGTATGAATACCTCAAGCCTTAGTAATATAAGGTGTGATCAAAAAAAGACAGGACTGAGTTTATAACTTATTTATTTCGACGGGTACAGCTTAATCGAACTTGTCACCCTCAAATTACATACCTTGGCTGACGACACACCTTTGCCAACGCTTCGTCCAGCTCTCAAACTGTTCCTGGTAAGCCACCTTAGTTTTATTATCCGCAATGGAGTCGAATCGGCGCCCTTTCAAGGTTAATTTTAACTTTGGAAACAAAACAAAGTCTTATACAAACGCAACACCTCTCGTTTGAGTCGCCAAATGTGTCGCTAGATGGCGCACTGTATCTCGTTTCGATCCTTTGAACGGTTTGCACAGAATAAAATCAGTTCGGTTTTTTCATGACATCTTGTATGTATGCGCTGACTGTCAAACCAAACTTCAAATTTGTTACTGTAGTTATGTGATTCAATTATCTTGCCAACCCCTGTTCGTGTATAACACACCCCCAGCCCTAACCCAGCCCAGCACTCTCCACCCTCGCCACGCCCCCTCCCTCGAATTCCCCTACCCTTTTGCACAATGCCTCTCTCCGGCCACCCTTTTCGCCAGTCCCGCTTTTCTCACCTCTCTCTTGCTTCGACTGCCTAGCAGCATCTATTATCATATTCCTTAATCGATTATTCTACCTACTAATTAAGCGCGTTCAATCATAGTCTGAGTTTATATATTTATCTGATTTGCTGTGCGTTGAGTATTATTTTTCTGTAGCGTTCCAGGTCGAGAATTTCCTTTGAGTCCAATATTGTACATTTTTTAGTAGCAAGCAGTAAGAAATTTCACTTGTTTAATCACAACGAGACTCCAATAAACTTTGGCTTAAGCCAACAAATAAAATAAGCTGAATGAGTTCGACTGTACATTCTACGTTCTATAATTATGGTTTTTTGTCTGATTTAAAATTAGTCAGTTAAAAATAATTAAACAACATCATACGTAATTCAATCCTAAGATTATTTTACTGCAGCCACCTATTATTCTCTCTTCAGTGTTAATTCCCTCACCCCCCAATAGCTTCTCTGATTTACGTCCTTCTTACTTTGTCCTATGCACATGTCTCATGGTGTTCGCCCTGGAATTTTCCTTTCAATTCTCCCTTTCTCTAACTTTTCGAACTCATCCATTGTACCTCAAGGTGCGTTCACTGTGAGTTCTAGTTTTCTTCTGCCGCAGATTTCTCCATATTCTCGATTCCTCTTCTTCTAGTCGATATACCTGTACTTCCCCGTTCCTCAGTATTTCTGTCCCCTTCTTCTCCAGCATTCTCCTCCTGTTTAAAAGCCACCCTTTTGGGGGCCCTTTCTCTTCTTCACTGATCCAATTTTTCCAAGTTCTATATCTCTCATCCGTGGAGCCTCTTCTTAACTTGAGCTATTTTTCGCCTAATGTCATTCGAACGTCTTCAATACCAAGTTATACTGTTGTCAAGTAGATGAAGGATTCCACCCGCAATAGTCTAACCCCTCGAATTGAGCTATCCTTGTTCAGCTTTCTCTGTCCAGACACAAGGATGATAGTTTTCTTTTTGTCGATGCCCATGTTATATTCTCGAATTACTTGGTTGCATAGTGTTCACAGCTGCTTACAGGTCCTCTTGCGTTTCTGCTGTTACTGCGATATCATCTGCGAAAGCGCATGCTAATTTCATCGCCATTCACCTCGAATGCCCAATTCTTGTGCTTATTTTATTGCCTCTTTAAGGCATGCGTTGGATGGCGCTGGCAGGGATTGAATCCTTGTCTAGCTCCTTTGTTTATTTTCGCTTCTATTTTGCTTCAATTTTCTATTTGCATGGCTTCTGTCGTTGTAGTCCTTTCTAAGCGTTTCTCTTATCTTAAACATCTTGCTTCAATCGGCGTTGTTCCTATATGTCCTACTCTAAGTCCGTAGATTGCATAAATAATGACTTTTTAGGCGTATAATTTTTTTCGACCAGTACCCTCGAGCTGCGTATTGCCTCAATTGCTCTTTGATTTTTCCTCAATCCGAATTGGTTTCCGTAGTGGCTTTCTTCCATCTTAGAGGGTATCCTTCGCATTGACCCCGAGTGCCTTGATTGTTTCTCCGTTTATTTTGCCAACTCCTGACACCTTTTTGTTCTTCAGCTCTTTAACGGCTACGTCGAATTTGCTTCTCAGTATCTGCGGACCCCATTCGTTCTCCCCTATCACGATTTCTTTTTTAATTACCTGAGTCCATACAAACAAGTGGTTTGGGCCCTTGGTACAGTTATTCTATGCATTCCTTCATCTGCAAATGTCTTCGCCTTTCGTTAGTATCTTTCCTTTAGCATTTCTTAAGTTGTGAGATTTTATTTTTGCATCTCCGAAATTCCTTTTCATAATTTTATAAGTAGCTTTGCTGTTTTAATCCCTAACATTGTCAATGATTTCGAAATGGGTTTATATTCCCTCTTCCTTAGTCTTTTTGCATATGACTCAAATGCTGGTCATGACTTCATGTGAAGTCTATGCTATGACGTCCTTCTATACTGGTCTAAGTCATTCCTTCTATTTTTGTGGTGGTGAACTCTTGGTTTCTTTTCCTCCAATATCATTTTGTTCTATCTGGATTCCTCTTTCACTCTCTTTATTTTCTTATATCACAGTCGGGTTTCCATGACCACCAGGTTGTGGTCATCATTTATATCTGCGCCGAGGTGGCTCTGACATGGCTTAGCTCGGTTCTTGTATCTCATTCTGACTGTGATTTAGTGAATTTGGCGCCTTTCACCGTCCCCGCCATTTCCAGATGCATCGTCTTCTCCGGTGTTGCTCGAATAAGGGAGGCGGCCTGTCACCACTTAGATTTGCTCGTTACAGAATTCTATCAGACTATCTGGCTCGGCCTTTGGCTTTCCCAATCCGACCTGTATAACGCTGCTTCCCTCTCAGGCCTCTCCATTAAAGGGATCCAATCCCACATCACGATTAGGCTTTCGATCCCTTTTATTTCTCCCAGAACCTCCTCCAATGGTCCATATATTTCTCCTGTTCCCTCTTCTGAATGGCTGGATGTTGACAAGTAACTATCTGTAAGGGTACTTTCTGTAAGCTGTCCCTCAAGTTTTATCATCAGAATCTGCTCATTGTATTACCAGAACGATTGACTCTTCTTGCCCTCTCTCTTTTGAATTTAAGGCCAGAAGGAATGGAAGAGAAGGATTCAGATATTTCACATTTCAAATTATTGAAGGCCTGGAAGCGAATGGTTTCTGTCTCCATACAAATTGCTATGCTTTGTTATGGCATTATTTTATGAGAATCATATGCCACGATGAGAATTTATGTTTATAAACCACGATGAGAATTTACGGATCACAATTTTGGAGTCTTCTGTAGACACAGAGACCGCATTCTTCCGTCTCCTTTTGGCTGATGACAATGTCAGTATCCTCATCAGAGTGAAAGCATACTAGGATATTCAATATAAAATTGTTGCAAAAATATATCGCTTGAAATAAATATTTATTTTTAATTCTATGAATGAACGTAATATACAGGAGCATAAATTGATTTCGGGTGGACGGCAGTGTTAATCAAATGTGTGGCTGTAGATACCGTCAGTGAATAATGTCGGTTATACATATAAAAAAAATATATATACGCAAAAGGTAACTGCGCTATCCAGTAAATTCTTTCGTAGCACGGCAATATGTTCATTTGTAAAGAAATCGAAATTGCAAATTTTGATGCTTGAGGATGGTCACGATGTGTCGATATTTTGCTTGCTAGGTCTTCCTAGGGGAGGCGACCGATAATTATGGTTATTTTCTACATTATGAGTGGCTAGGTAGTTTGATAGTGGTAGTTTATTCCGGGAATTGAGATAGAAAGGATGGAGAAAAACCCCGCGTTGGCATTAACGCACTATAAACAAAAGGCGCCAAAGGGTCCGCCGTGCAACGTCCCATTCCACGGACGTCATACTCCACTTGGTGCGATCTCAACGTAACACCCCAAGGAGGAATAGGGATGCCATTGAAAGTATTTATCACTGCTAGGATTCGAAACTTGGTCTTCAAAATGGAAAGCCATTACATTAAATTACTAAAAAACACGCCACCTACACAAAGGTTGGAACATTAAGGTGGATGAATAAAATAAACTTAAACCACGAGAGACAGTGCCCACAAAATAGAGATCACGTTTTTCGGAACTCCGAAAGTATTTTTTTTTTGGATTTTGGCGATAAACTAAATTGGATTTTTAAGCCGGAATGCAGTTTAAATCGATTAAAATTGTCCGGCCTCTAAATTTGCTCGTGACTTTCAGAAATGGACTGGGAAATAAATAGAAAGTCTAAGCAAGACGAGATCAGCTACTGCATTTAGTGAACATGTCTACCTCATCGTCACCCTAGTCCCATTTTTTGTGCGAGATATATGCGAGATAAGCTCGTCGAACGCTTAGGCGTCAACAGATTGGTCTGCGCTTGCTGTGTCTTCTACTCGTCTCTCAATTGGTAGAGACGCACTGCGGTTCCTCTCTCTCCGATTACAGGTTTCAAGTATTACTTAGTGCGTAGCCCCCAAGTATCTGCTTAGATTGTGTTTTTCCAAGTTATTTTCGATGGCTTCCTTGGTAAGTCCATCCCAATAGTCGTTCGATGGTCACAATAATTCCGCTTTTTCAAAATGGATGACGGTGTCGACTGAGATTTGTGTTTGGCCACCGCTGATTTCTCTAATTGGCAGAGTCTGATGTATCTTTTGTTCTCCTAAAGCCTAGTCTATATAGTGCAAGACGTATTGGTGAACCGTTGTATGCTTCTCCACATTGGCAGGGAATCCGGTAGTCTCCCTGACTATTGAGACCGAGGTGATTCTTCACTCTCACGAGTGGGTCCTCCAGTTTCTCTGGTGGCCTATGGATGGTTTCCATTTGGTGCTCCCTTTGTGTCCTGGAAAGTTTTCCGGACACCCAAGATTAAGGTAGGCATGCTCTCTCGATGGGCTTTTCCTGGTCTTATATGGGTTTCTTCTCTTGTTCAAATGTCCTTAAAAGGGCCATGGGAAAATCTCGCTATGCGTATCCCCTACTTTTGAATGTTGTCCGCGAGTGGTTGACTTCCCTTAAGACTCCTCGATCAATATAGAATGAAATATAGTTTCTCTAGGTGTCTCTGTTGTCCTTCTGAACGGGTCACTGCTACGAATTTGGTTAATTTAGAAAATTATTAATTTTCACCTCCACAGAAAAATGCTTTGTTATCTCCGAAAAAACTTATTGGCACGAGTAAGAGAGCAAACTATACCCGCCTTAGGAGCACTCAAGAGGTGCACAAGTGCGTCTGAGGCCCCAATAAATCACGGCAAGATGGCCGCCGCCTCTTCTATCCTCGCCGCGGATTAAGTGGGGAGGGGCTACTGATTAGAGGCTCTATCCCTTGCAGGTGATGCCCACTGCCTTGCCGCCCGCCCTCCCGCCCCGTTCACTTGCTTCACCTTCCGGCTGCCGTCTGAGCTCGTCGCCGACGACGTGACTGCTGCACAGCTCTGGATTTACAAGGAGAGAAGCTCTTCGAACCTCGGCCATAATCAAACCTTTGTCGTCTCTGATGCTTCTCATTGGGAGCTGAGTGGAGGTGGACGAAAGCCGAAATATATTGCAAGTCAGGCTACTTCTATAAGGGGTAAGTTATTTTGGGGAAATCGCAAAAGACTATTGCTTCAATTTTAAGGTGTTGATTTGATTGAGAAAAATGCAATTTTTTAAGCGTGTTCACCAATTTATTGGATTTTGGGATTTGTTGGACATTTAATTGAATTTAAATTGTTCAATAATTGTGTTTGAAAAATGTTCTGATTCTCTGGATTAAGACCCCAAGTTTATCATTCCAAGTCATTCTATTCGGGAAAATGGGATTGTGATTAAATTTATGGGATTTCCATCTTTTATTTTTAAATATCACTTTTTAAGTGAAAACTTAATGTGTCAAGGTTAGTTCAAAACGGCGAAATCAAGATTGCGATTGACGATGTATATTGTTACTCATTAAAAAACCTAATCTATTTTGGGCCTTTGCGAATGGATTACACTCTGTGGTAATTCATTGTGTACTAAATAATCAGTTAAGGATTGTGACATTATTTGTGCTTAATTATTCATTACGTGGTCCTGTAAACATTCTACCCATATTGAACACAGTTTAAGCAGTGGCATAATTATGATTCAGACTGAGAATAAAATCAAGATGACGATGTCCGACCTATATCTTTGACTCAAGGGATCTCCATGAAAGGAATCTGCGCTCTTGCCAGATGAAGTTTACCTGAAAGGACGGATTCATAAAATCCTCTTAACAATAGTTGAAAACAAAAAGTTTTCTTGCCTTGGGACAAAAAGAAAACTCCTAGCCGCCGAAGAGCGGGAATCGAGATCCTGTCCTTCGCGCTGACAATCTCATAGAATGCTGCCACAACAGCGCACTAAACAAAGGGAACGTATGTGGAAGTTTTCCAAATAGAACAGATTTCCAACCGCAGATGCCGGCCCTAGAGAAACTTCACCTTTGGACGATGAGAACTTTACAGCGGTAAAATTCCGTCACAAATGTCATTCAGAAGAGGGCCGGCTCTGGATTGCGGGATTTTAAAGGAATGCAGGAATGTTTTTTTTTGTTCTTCGTGTAAATCTCTAAGTAGAGTGTAGTGACATTCTTGATTAATTAAAAAAATATATTTATCTGTAATCATGTAGCGTTTGAGCTTCACGTAATTGATTAAAGGAGATCCGCGGTGATTGTCGTCGATGCGGACTGGAACAAAAGAGGGCTCAATTCAATTTTAAGTGATCATAAAGTTTTTATTAACATTATTTATTGAGAAGAATTATAGGATAATGTTTTTCTGTTACCTGAATGTGTATGTGGCGCAAATGCCATTGATTTGACTTCAGTACTGCGTCAGTGGTATCTGTCGTAAAGTATGTTAATTTTGCCTACGGTAACGTGGAAGGTAACACGCGACGAACAATATTGTAATTGTAATTGCAAAAATGTATAACGACATTGTAATTTTGCTTTCACCCGAACAAACTGTCAGCCGAGCCCTATGATGTAGGAGACGTAACAAATTGGAGATGTTTTCAAATCTTTAAAGAGGGGAGGCAATTGATTTCAAAAGAATATATGTAGACCCAAAGTTCCAATCATTGCTCTTACAGGGCTAAACATTAGCAGCGTTGCGAATATTGTGAGAGAAGATCGTTAACTAACGTTAAGAGTACTATAAGAATCACTGAATACTTCATTGGCTTCCACACACACGTTGGTAACAAAATTGGTAGGTAGAAAAATGCACTCGAGACCTGTTTGTCACCGGTGGGTTCCTGCTCATACCCGAACAACAGGACGTTTCATGTCTGAGGAAGATTCTCCTTCGAAGGTTATCACTTCAAATGAAACTTAGCTTCATCATGTTTATCGCAATAGCAAGCAACAAAGCTCTGTGCGAAAATCTACGGCATCAACGACACCAAAAAAAAACCAAAGTGGGGACTTTTCCTGGTAAAGTTATAGTCATAACATCTTTGGATGCTCAAGAAATGGTGAATCACCATGTTGTACCAGCACGCACAACTGTAAATGGAGCATACTATAGGACTTCAAAGAGAATTCTTCAACACCACGCCAATTGCAAAAGGTCACATTTCAACGCAATAGGCTTGATGCTGCACCATAATAATGCACACCCGCACTGCATAAATGTTGTTCCTTAGGTGCATCGATGCAAAGTGTGTTCCTCATCATCCTTATAGACCAAACACAGCCCCAAGTTACTTATTTCCTGCTCCCCAATGTAAAGAAAGACCTTCGCGGAAACATTTTTCTTTACAGTAGAAAAAGTGGTGCTGCTGAGGTGGTATTGAAAGAGAGATCAGAAAATGGCTTCCAGCATTTATTCGAGATAGAAAAAAGGTATGATAAGTTCATTAAATCCTGTGGGAACTACTTTAAGAGGGCTCATCAAAAATTGGATGAAGGGTAAAGGTATGTCGTCAAAACAAATTATGATCATAAACCGGGGTGTGCACGTGGCACTTCACATAGAGTACTTGACGAGTAGATCTAGAGGCGGTGTTTGAAAAGGAGTCAGTTGTACCGATCGAAGCGATTATTTTATTAAAAATAACCTTTCTGTTGATGGTCTTAAGCCAGAGATGAAAGAAAAATCGGGAGTACCCGGGAATCATCTTGCACAAGCCTGCTTAAGTGTTATTCACTGACAAACTGTTCAAAATGTAATGACAGTTTCTCCAGAGACCTATCCAACTCTTTAAAATCTACTATAGTTCAGTGTGTCCGGCTTAGAATAAATAGCTTAATGATTTCCACTCTTTCTTTTCAGAGGGATGGGTGAAAATAAATTTGATGTGGGAAGTGAAGCATTGGCTTGAGTACTCTGAGCAGCCTCACTCCATTCATGTGACTTGCAATAACTGTGAGATGGGTGCTACAAAATCACCAATTTCCTTACTGCCAGAAAATAGACCATTCCTAGTCGTTAACACAAACTCAAACAGTGCGGTAAGAAAAGACGCTATTGAAAAATTATGAATGTACAACAAGAAAATATGTGAATGATAACAGTTATATTTGTGTAATTCTATTTTATTTTTCACACACTTGCTTTATTATCAAATAGGATAAATTTGCATCAAAAGACTTTGGCACATTTCGCACATTTATTTTAAAGGAGAGTTTTAATTTTGCTATTATTTAAATTTATTTAATTTATATTTATACACAGGGTGCGGCAACATAACTTCCTCTTTTGAAAACGTTTTGTGTTTGAAAAATAGAAGTTATGTTGCCCCACTGTGTATTCATTCACATAAAAAAAGAGATCTAAGGAAAAGGGATTGGGATACATGCATAAGACGAACATAGGAGAGGAGGTGAAGGTGAAATCGAGCAGAACACAAGTACAAAAATATTTTACATGTGTTTCTATTCCTTTTTCTTATATCTCTTTCCATGTGAATGAATATTTGTTCGCCATACGGCGGGTATACTAGTATGTATGTATACTGTATGTGTGTGTATGTGCGTCAATACATATATATTTAAAAATATAAATTTGATTTATTTATGTATTTAATTTAAACTTATATATACAAACATGAAAAACTTAATTTTCAAAGCCATTAGTCTTCGTAACGTTGCTTAGATTTTAAATCCGTGTGGCTTCTTTTCATTTGGCTTTATTTTATTACTGGACGAGGAAAATTGTGAAATTGACGAAATAGTCTCAGCTTCACGCTAATAAATAAAGAGTTTTTATTACCATGAAATTCTCTGCAATTGTTTTGGACAGTATCAGCGACCAAAAAGGAATGTCAACTGTGTTCCTGGATTGTCGGAATGTTGCCGGGAGAGTTTTTACGTGTCGTTCGCAGACATTGGATGGGATGACTGGATTCTCCAGCCGGCAGGATACCACGCGTATTTCTGTCGCGGATCGTGCTCCAACACGGTATCTTTGACTCAAAGTGGATCCCATTACACTACTGTTATGCAGGTAAATCCTACTATGAGAAATCTTTGAAATATTTAAACTTAAAATTTGTTGGCAAATTGTGGACAAATTACTTAGCGAACCTAATCTCCCAAACAACAAGTTGAGATCATTTATATTTTGCGTCATGAGGCCTGTGAAATATTTGATCCAAAAGACGATAATCCCTCCTATGGCCTAAAACCTTAACTTGGTGGAAGGCACTGAGCGTTCATTTGTTCCCTAGAGCTGTGATGATGGGAGCAATCATAAGTAATTGCTCCTAGTCGCCCCACAGCCCACAAAGTAAAGACCTACTTAAGCAAATAATGTGTATGTTTGACTACCCTCCCCATTGAACTAAACATTTACGTGATGAAAGTGCTTGTGGGATATGATGCCCCCTGGAACTGTGCTGGCGGGAGCAATGATCAATGTACTAGGTAGGGTCACCCCTAACAGATAAGTCGAAGGCTACGAGCCAGACAAAAGGTAATCCAAGCAGCGTCTGATCCTCAGTGAGGCAGCTGCAAAGACCCCATTGGGGCGGCTGTTGAGTGAAGGTGTCACGTTAAACGTGCTGATAAGGAAGGCAACGGGAAACCTCCTTAATTATCTCATCCATAACAACATGGATTGTAGCAAAAAAGTGAATCCTGGCAACTAAGTGTCTCTGCCCGTTGGAATGTGTGTCATGTCCTGCAGTGGGAGATACAGGGCCTCCACGTTCGGCATCCCTCGAAATTATTTCACAGCCGAACTGAAAAGAGTAGAAAAGAAGACTCCGAGGAGAACTGCAACGGTTCTAATATGGAAATTTTATAGCGATGATGAGGATAGAGAAGCTATAAAACACGACGAGAGCAAATGAGAACCTAACAGGTATAATGGGTAATGTAAGATGAGATGGAAAGGCAGCGGGGAAACTGGAGCGATAGATCGAAATGATAAGGAAACTGGAAGGAGAAATTTTCTCGGGTTTCCTACCGAATCAGGTTGATGAAGTGCACCGACGTTTCGAAGGCGGACTCTGCCATCGTCTTCAAGGTGAAGTTGTCATTCATTTTCTGACTGAGTTTTCGCCAAGTAATTTACTGAGTTTCCACGTTTTTAGGACGCGGCATCGTGGTCGTATCATGGTCATTAGTGCCTAACGATAATGAATTCTAACATATCTTTTTGAACCGTCTGGCATTTTCCATCTGCACCTATGCCTATTGTGGTGTTTCAGCAAAGTGTTCATTATGATTAAGCCCAGTCTTATGCAGGACTCTATTGCTTTCTCCCCGCGGTCATTCAGCGTTCCTGAACCGTAGTTCATTCTCCTACTGCCATCTCTTCCTTCGCCTACCGTCGTGTTCCAATTCCCCATCGCTATCAAATAATTTCCTTCCTGGAACGCCCATAATTATTTCATCTAATAAATCGTTTTTCTCTTGGCATCTTCTTTATAATACCTTGGTGGCATGTAGACCTGAATCTGAATTATACTGGTTCAGCATTTACCTCAACATTCATTCATTTACCTGCTCTTTATTTGGTCTTCTTGATACGTTTTTTAAAAATAATATTGTCACCTCCCACTGGCCCTGTTCCCCTCCGCTGTATATTACAAGGATATTTATAGCTCCAGCGCTCCCGGCCATTCTCCCGTCTCACCTCGCACGGCCCTAATATTACCTCTCCATATGCCGCTTCATATTCTCTAATTCCTCTGTTTTCCGAATTACCCTAACATTGTAAGACCCTATCCTATCCACCTGGAATCGAACCCGGGTTTTCCTGGTTCAGTAAACCAGCGCTCTACCTTCTGGATTACAACGCCCGCACGAACACTCATTATACTTAACTTCGGTCACTTTCCTTGTTATCTATGCCACCTACCTGTGGAACTGCTTTCCCTTAATCCTGCAAAATCCATCCTTTTTAAAAACTTTCAAAATGAAATGATTGAATTAAATTACCATGCTAATGAATGCATATTCAACAGTGAATATTTGTAGTATAGTAGTTCGTGGTATTATTGTTTGTTATTTTCCAACAATGGAGCACACTCTAATTGCATAGTATTTAGATCTTATAGTATATTTGTGAATAGTGTATTGTACAGGATGCTGCAGGATAAATTGCTGATTTGAAGGGGATTTGAATTCAAATCAGCAAAATATGCTGTCGCGCCGCCTGTATTGTATATTACCCCTAATGACAGAGCAGTTAATTTCACTTTCAAAGTTTTGTTTCCATTTTTCGTTTTTGTGTGTTGTAGTCGTGGATTAATTACACTACCGTTGTTGCTTTTGCCTCCCGGTGTTATAATTTACGCAAATGATGCTCCTTTGTCAGTTAAATTGGGTGTGTTTTTTCTTACAGCACATTGTTTCAAAATAGTAGTTGTCCTTCAATTCCATGTAATTGAATGCGCTCCCATCCTTAATGGTTTTAATAATTGAAGCTATGCTATAGTGTTTTATAAATGAGAGCTTTGTTCCAAACTGAAATAAAGCTTTCCTAGAAATCTGTCATATGCCTTATTAAACTTCAACTTGTTTTCGGGGTTTTAAATGTTCTTTTCCTTGCAGAGACTGTTACATCATCAAGGACCAAACAAGACGCCAGAGCTTGTGCCCTGCTGCACGGCAACCCATCTTTCATCCATACAACTGATTTATATGGACAATAAGCAAACTATAACTCAGAAGATTCTACCAAATATGGCCGTTGAGGCTTGTGGTTGCATGTGACGCATCTTAATTGTCGTGGAAGGAAAAGCATGTACCTAAGGGAATTATATCAATGGCAGTTGTAACAAGCTCTATTGAAAAATGCCAGATATTTGAAACAGTATTCCGTGATGTCCTTTAAATAGGTGAATCATATAAGTGACATCTCATTATATTTCTTGAGTTTTTCTTCAGATTGAAGGGACTCTGGATCCATTTCATTACAAAATCTCAATGTCCAAAGCAATTCACAATGCAAAAGCATATAAATTATTTAAATTAATAACTTCACTACTGAGTGTAAATGTATCTATTATTTAGTTATCAATAAATAATCAGAATATTGATCGAGTTTGACGAAGGATTAAAATTACAATTAGTGTAGGAATTTTCGCTATGAGGAAGACAGGTTTTTGGAACTATGACTTCATTAAACGAGGATTTTAGGAGCAGCTGATAATTCACAGATAGCAGTGTTCTAGGGCGGTGTTCAAGGGTGATTTGCGAAGGCGAGTGGCGCCAGAGCACCTGCGGTGGGTGCAGGCGGAGGATCGGAGATGGCAAACGCCCGTGGTCACTCCCCAGGAGGTCTGCCTTTGCTCTGTTTTCTGTTGATTATCCTGGGATATCCCAGCGCAAATAGGTCAACGAGGTAAACTGGACTTAATATCAACGGGAAACATGAAGAAGAAAAGAGCTAAATGATGGCATGAACGAGCCGCCGCCTCAACACCGCTTTATCAATCCCTATCTTCCGGATTTCAAGTGAATCGGGGGAACTTAGCGGGGAAGTTAATTAAATAAGTGAATTATTGAGCATAATGTGTAAATCTGTAAAACTAGATCTTCCTTGGAAATAAAAAAATGCCGAGACCGTTAACTTGATTGGCACTAAGTGATAAGAAAGAAAAGGGGGGAAAAACCAACATACACAAAAGCCAAAATAAATAATAAAACCAACTTACAACTACTCGATCACTAGAGTGTGTTACGAAATAAATGTCACTCTCGTGAATCACATTCACATCCACACACACATTTCACACATTCTCGTGAATCACATTCACACACACACTCAGTTTACAAGGATCCCCCCTTATGTCAGTGTACGAGTATGTGTGTGAATGTGATTCACGAGAATGTGTGAAATGTGTGTATGGATGTGAATGTGACTCACGAGAGTGACATTTATTTCGTAACATACCCTAGTGATCGAGTGGTTGTAAGTTGGTTTTATTATTTTTATTATTTATTTTGGCTTTTGTGTATGTTGGTTTTTCCCCCCTTTTCTTTCTTCTCACTTAGTGCCAATCAAGTTTACGGTCTCGGCATTTTTTTTGTTTCCATTGATTCACGACCGTAGCTACGTTCCTTGTATATTTAAATTAGATCTTCCTTGGTTCATATTTCCAAGTTCTACCTGTTTTCAGGGTATATCATAATAATAGGGAGAGCTTCATAAGTGAAAGTTCACTAAAACCAACCACATATAATCAACCCCGAGTTGCTTTGAAATTTGAGAATTTGAGAGTAGAGCTCAGCTAACAGTATTCCCTGTACGGTGCGTGGAAATCACATCTACATGATAATTAGGGAGGACAGGCCTTCCTTAGTTCATCACATCTACATGATAATAAGGAGTTGCAGACCGTTTCACTCTGCTGGCTGTAATTTCTTTGGAAGATCTTGTATTCGAAATACTATCTCATGCAGCTTGAGTGAAGATGGATGTACTCAGAGGCTTCACCCGGAATCGAAACCGGCTCGCGATTGTTTATAAGTAGGTAAGTTTTACCAAGTAATATTTAGAACTCCCTGATTCGCAAAAATTTCATTTCCAAGACATCTCCAGAATAAGAACAGAAGAGAATGGGAAGCACTATGGGACGAGGGCTTACATAGAGCTAAAGGTGAGCCGTGGAAGTCAAGTCAAGAAGAATTCTGGGAGTTTTCTCATCATAAGTATTGTGCAGTGTTCTCAAACCTATATCCCCTCCTGTTGCATCTCCACTACACGTGCCCTCCACCTATCACAAAGCTCCGTACAGCTTACAAGGCGCTAATCTGAGCTCATGTTTGCAATTATAATCTTCTAAGACTCTCGCACTGCCAATCTAAAACCCTTCACCTCTTGTCTAACATCCCATAATTTTTCTGTAATACGAATACACTCCGCGAAACCAAAATTCCTTCCATGCTGGATGCAATCCTCTCGCTGTGAAAACCCTTACATTACTACTCCCTTTCTTCCACTTAGTGCTACTCAATGGGACTTGCCTTGATGAACTGCGCTGCGAGGAAACAGGTGAAATGATGGAGACTCATCCCGTGGGCGAGGTCGCTTTAGAAATGTACAGTAAGTCTTTCGAGACACCGGAGAGAAAGTTTGAATTTTGGAATCGAAGGAGACGCACTAGAATTATAAATATTTTTTAAGAAAAGAAAGTTCCGGCATTACTCGAGAGATAAGTAGAGGATTCGGGAAGAGAGTAATGAGTGTTGACCTTAAACGAATGGTTTTATCCCCTCTCCAGGCAACCCCTCCTCCACTTCCCCATTCCCAAATGCCAATCTCCCCTGCCCCCCCTGCAGGGCGCACCTCAGAGGGTTGCACTTTCCTGCAGCGAGGAGAGGGGAAAGCAATAATACGCACGTTGAAGAGAGAGCATTTTCTTTTAAACGTCCCCCGACCTAACTTCAATCGATCTAAATACCACTCAAAAATGTTCACTGACAGCTAGTGGCTAGTGCTCTGCCATCCACTGCCACTACCCCAACCCGAAACAAAGGTCGTGGAAAAGAAAAGAGAATTGTGGATATTGCTGAGGGATTCTCAGTTCTTCAAACACATTAAAAAAGGGTGTGTCCAAATAGAGTAAATGTATCATCCAGAGCACTGATCCTCAATCGTCGATGAGATCCTAGCTCGTGGTCCACGTGTCGAACGATTCAATCGGTCTGGATCCTGGGCCTGCCACTATTTTTGATGTCTCGACACTATTTTCTAACCTTTCCTTCACTCATTACTGTATGCCCGTAAGCTCGGCACAACTCTCTATAAATTTGGCCACTTGATGATACTTTTGCTTACAAAAATCGAATCAAACAACACGCCCTTCGCATCTGGAAGGAGCAACGAGATCCGCGGGCATCGTTATCTGTATTCATCGGCAGGTAAACGACTATTGAATCAAAACAACAACTTCGGTGACTTTGAAAAGAATCAAAATATGGTGCTCCAGGCATGTAACTTTGATCTGGCCCTTCAATGTTTAAATATACGAAAAAGAAAGTAAGAAAGAGAAGTAAGTAAGGGAAGTAAGAAAGAAAGAGATTGAAATAAGAGAGAAGCTGGTATGAAAACGGCTCTTACTTTTCGAATTCGCCTCGTGACACTCTATAACCTGCTTACTCACTATTGTTCTCCCTACCTTTTTGTTCAATATTTTTGCCACCTCTCGCTGGCTCTCATCCCCTCCGCTCCATATTACTCTACAAGTATATCTATCGCTCCAATAATCCCCACTATCCTTCCATCACATCTCGCACATCTCTAACATATCTACATGACCTGTTTCCATATCCCGCTTGATAATATCTAATTTCTCTGCCTTCAAAATCGGACTAACATTCCAAAACCCTATTATAACTGGTTCGGTGCTTTTCCTGTTTTTCTTCAGTGTTGCAGTTATTGGTGTCACGACCGCGGAAGACTAAGCTTCAATTGCGTCGTTCCTAACCTTTTGACCAACTCCAACGAATGTCCTTTTGTTTTGGTTTCTAATATTAGCCACTTTAGGCCCAAATAGGGCTTAATTGGGGAAGGGTTTTCTAGTGAGTGAATATGGGAGGGGAGAAATCCAATCTGTGGAAGACTTGGCCCTACCACTGCCGGAGTAAAAGAAGAATGTGCAGGCTGCGTTATTCTCGGAGTATATGCTTACGCATTGTAAACGCGGAGGTTGGTCACATTCTATTCGATCTACTATTTCCCCTTAGAGAAAAAGAGCATCGAGAGTGTTGAAATATTGATGACGGATAAATTCGGTAAACCTATTCCTTTTCGTGGTGGATCACAGTCATATATCGCTGTTTTGCATTTTATAAAAAAGATGTAATTCTAGTTTACGGTTCATTGAGCGTCGAGATGGCTCCGCCACCGGATCGATACTATACTTATTATGCAAAACAGGTGGTAGTGGAGATAGGACCCATTTATAGAGCTTCATATCGGATACAAAAGGTTGCGGAATCGGAAGCTTTCTCGCGGGACTCTGGCGCTTTGCAAAGCCATTACTATTTAGCGGACTTAAAACGGTGGGTAAGGCGGCGAGTGTTGGCGCGGCGCCTCTGACGGATTTAGGTGCGACACCACCTAAAGAGATATTACGTAACAGGCTGAACGAGGGCGGGGGGAATCGGAAGGGTATGTTGGGAAACAAGTGGCATACCATACAAGAAGGAGGGGCTCTGAAAATCGTGAAACGTCCTCGTCTAACTAAAATAAAACCTCGCAGTGCTAAGAAAACACGGCATTCAAATAATGTGCACATTCATCTTCCACTTCTCGGGCGCGACACCGAAGCCAAAAGGCCGGATTCTGTAGTCCCCAAGACGCATTCTCTAATATATATCTTCATAATAACATGGGATATTTAACTGGGATGGTTTTCCATAGGTTTTCTCAATAGTGTCTTTAACGTGACACTATCACTCAATGGCCGCCCCCCTGGGATCAGACGCCTTTGCAGCCGTCCCATTAAGGAACAGACGCTGCGCGGACTACCTATCATCTGGCCCCTACACTTCGACCTATCTGGCACGGGTGACCCTACCTGGTACAAATCGTTACTCCCATCAGCACAGCTCAAGGATTCATCGGAACGCACAAACTCTTCCATCACTTCACTATTTTAGTCCAATGGGGAGGGTATCCATACATTATTGTTTGCATTATTTGCTTGAGTCGGGTGTTACTTCGTGGACTGTGGTGCTATACGCACTTTACGATTACTTGGGAATTGTTATGTGCAGCAATTAGTCATAATCTCTCGTATCTATGAGGACTACAGCATTTTCTGTGGCATGGGATGTCTTAACAGTGTAACAGCCAGAAGAGGGATAAGGCCAGCAAACTGGGAACTCCGGGTTCATTTCCTGGAAGGGAAAATTTTTTCACGGTTTTTTCCTTGTATCTAAATTATTGAATCAAGCCTGGCAGAAATTACAAATGACAGTTTAAAAACTAAGATCTAACAACAGGAGTCCTCCCTCTTTATAAGCCCTCCTGTTAGGAAAGGACGAATATGATAATAAGGCTCCAGGGTGAGATATCTTGGCTTCTAGTAGGGTGGCATTTTTCTCGCGCCAAAGTAATTTGGTTTGCTTTAATGAAACTTAGGTATAGAAAACATCAGTCTTGTTAATGATTTACGGTTTCACGCTTCACTTCGTGGAAGTATTTAGTATTCATAGTGTCAATATTATTATCGTTAGTCCACTGGTTAAGGCAGTTTTTGGATAGACAAAAGCTACCATACGGTATAGCGACATTTTCCTTACCCCTCCCAGCAAAACACAACCCAACGTCATACACTACAGCTAGCCCCTCTTCAACTCCGTGTACTTCCTTCTTCCCTTCATCCCATTCAAAATCCCTATCCTATCCCTGCCCATTCCGCGCTTGCCCAAAATTCTCCCCTCTATCACAGTATTCAACATTCCATCGCCAATCATCCATATTGTCTCTGTAAAAGCACAAAATCATTTAATATGAATCTTGTCATTTCTAAATTGTAATAATTTCCTGTACCTCTCCTAAAAAGCATAATACCCTTCCTTACTGGTGGATATTAATTTAAACACGTCCCGTTTGTGTATGATACATCTAAAATTCCTGGTTAATACTTTTAAAGTCATTGCTCATGGTGTATCATTATTAGTTAGTTAAAGTTAGAAAATAAATTTTAATTCCTTGGTGAATAAAAACACGTTAATTGGCTGATGTTACAGTGACTGATGCTGGCTTTTGTATGTCCGTTGCCTATGTTCGTCAGGGCGAATATAGTGGGAGAAATTCAGAATGCCGAGTGGCATCTACCCGTGACTAAAAGTCTGTAGAGAAGAAAATGACGAAAATTGGATTTTCAAAAGGTAGCTCCGGGAAACTATCTGATCTCGATTGGCTGATTGTAGCAATTTTTTTATGGAAAAGAGAAATACGTCAGAGGAAAAATGAAGGGTGTGAAAATGGCAAGGTATTTCATAAAATATGACCATATCGGGATTATTATCATCAGAGAGCACAGAGGTTTAAAGAACTTTAAACACTGCTTAAAACAACATAAACTTATTGATCGGGCGGATGCTCTACCACCTAAGCTAATAAGGAAACCTGTTTTACATTGAGATCTGCGATCTTATAAAGCGCCAAAGTGCTCCGATACATATTGCCCGAGAGATGGCGTTATGGAGCTGTTTCACCCACCAAAGGAGAAATAGACGGGACACAAAAAGGGGAAAGGATAGTAGAAAAGCATTCAAACGATCTTATAAAGGATAGGAACGGTGCGTTTCATGGCACGCATAGCCAGAAGAAGAGACGAGCCACATTGGCCAAACACATATTCAAACTTGAAAATCCCGCCATACGGCGCACCCCGTAGCGCCGTATTGTTCAGGTATACTTGCCACCGAGTAACCACAGGGAGGAAGAAGTCGATAGGGTGTACAATGAGTTAGAGGATATAATCGCGTGTGTTCCTGCAGGGAAACACTTGATAGTGATGGGGAATTGGAATGTGACTGTAGATGAAGGAAGAGATGGTGATGAGGTTTAGGTACGGAGGAATGACCAGGGCGAGAAAGCAATTGAGTTCTGTAGGAGACAGGGGCTAGTCATCATCAACACTTTGTATACACACCACTAAGGCATAGGTATACGTGGGAAATGCCAGGTGACTCAGAACAGTATCAGTTAGATTATGTTATTGTTAGGCACAAATTTAGGAACAGCGTGATCAATCCGCAGTTTCCTGGGAGCGGATGCTAACTGTAATCATAATTTAGTGCTCATTTAGTGTAGCGTCCGATTAAAAAAAACAGCATGGGCGGCAGGTTGGCTAAAGAAATTTTGAAACATGAACTTGAATTACTAGGGATGAGTATGAGCAGACTGTAGAGAAAAGCATTAGTGAGGGAAAAGAATGGCAAATGGAAATATATCAAAAAGGGATATTGGAAACCGCAAAAGAATGCACATGAAATGTTAATAGGAAAAGGACATGGAAACAAAGGTTCATGGATGATATGATTGGAAAGATGGGTGAGAGAAGGAAATGAAAGAATGTACACATTTAATTAGGGAGAAGGGAGTACGAAGAGTTAAACAATAAATTGAGACGAACCACAAATAAAGCAAAAGAAGCATGGTGGAAGACGCGGTGCGATGATATGGAAAGTTTGCAGAAGAAGGGGGAAATTGGTGCACTATACAAGAAGGTTAAAACACTATCAAGAAGTTAGTATTAGCAGAGATAATAATAAAAACAATATAGATCCAAGAGAGGTGAGAAGGAATATATAGAATAACTGTATGGTAAAGAACTTAGTCCAGCAAGATGAGATATAGAAAGAGAATATGCCGTCAATGAAGATGGCTTGGGTCAAGGCATAGAGTACTTGACCATGAGATAGAAAAGACCTTAGGGGAGATGAAATCAAGTAAGGTCTTAGTGGTAGACAACATAGCTGAAGAACTGCTAAAAGGTTCAGGAAAATGTGGGAGGAAGTGTCTTTATGGACTGATTCGTAGCATCTATGAGGAAGGAATTTGGTTTGCAGGATCATCAGCAAAAGGATGAAGAGCAGGGCAAATGATTTCTTAGGGGAATATTTGTTTGGGTTTAAGAAGGGGAGACCTACACGCGGTACCGTTGCAGTAATAAGATCACTAATCGAGAGGAATATAGAATACAATCAGGACGTATTTGTCTGTTTTGTAGATTTTGAAAAAGCATTGAGCAATAGAGTGTATTGGGAAAAATAAATGCATATATTGCAGAAAATAGGAATGGATTGGAGGGACAGGAGACTGATCCACAACCTGTACATGTCTCAGACTGCTCAGGTGCAAGTGGGGAAAGGAGAGTCCGGATGGGCAGTGTTAGGAAGAGGGGTAAGGCAGGGTTGCCCATTATCACTGGTGCTGATCAACGTATATGTGGAGGAAATATGGGATGAGGGCTAATATAAATAATACAAAGGTTATGTGATTTTTCAGAAGGAGAAAGGCTAAGCTTAACATAAAAATAGGAAGGCAAAAACTAGAGCAGGTAGAACAGATTACGTATCTTGGAAGTGTTACGGACCAAAATGGACAAAGTAGCAGGGATGTAAGGAGAAAAATTGTACTAGACAAAGAAGCTTTCTCAAGGAGGAGGGAGTGGATGACAGGGACGTTGGGTAAGGATGTCAAGAAAAGGCTCATGAAACCTTTGTTATGGAACAAAGCTATGTACACCGTGGAAACATGGTCACTAAAGCAGGAGCACTGTAAATTGGAGGGTTTTTAAATGTGGGGGTGGAGAAGGATGGAGTAGGTGAAGTGGTCAGAAAGGAAAACAAATGAGGAAGTGCTAGTTATGGTGAGTGAGGTGAGGGGATTGTTGAGAGAAATCATAAGGAGGAAGGAAAAATGGATGAAGGGCATATTGATTGGCAGTAGGATGTTGAAGACTGTAATAGAGGACAGAGTGTTAGGTAAACAAGGAAGAGGCAGAAGTAGGATATGGATGTTGGACGAGATGAAGTGAGGAAAGAAGTATTCAGAGATGAAGAGAAGATATGTTGTAGAACAGTATGTTGGGTCGTGTTTTGTTAGTAGAGACAAAATATATTTGTTTATAAAAAATATTTAGTGATTTTGTCCATCCAAAATCTACCTTAACCGGTAGATTACCTATTAAAAATCGCACGCAAGGAATTTTTAATATTCCAATGTGCTATTATCATCTTTGGTATCACGACCTCTGATAAATCTAATCGAATTGGAAAAGGATAGAAAAACAGCCGAAACAGAAGGAATTGGAGGAGATACAGGGAAGGTGAAAAGAATATGTACCTAGCTTTACAATAAAGTTATTAGTTTGGCCAGTTTAGAAACAGAAAAGAAATGTGGCATAGAAGAGAATAGCCTCTGGTCAGGGCTCTGAAATATTGGGATAAAAAATTGCTAATTGTGAGGAAATCAAACAACGCAGCAAGAATACACTTAATACAAACACTTAAGGAAAATGGAAGGGCTTCTTTTAAGTTATGCCTAAAATTTCTGATGAAATAATTTAGGCAGAAGATTCCCTTGTAAATTTTGACCCCTAGCCCCAAAAATTCTAAAGCTGTGTGTGGAGACTACAGAAAAATAGCTTAATATCATATACCGTAAAGTTAGTCCTGAGAATATTTAATTGAAAGTTGCAAAATAGTTCAAAAGCTATGTAGGTGAAAATCAGTTCAGCTTCCGAAAGGCTTCTGATGTCATTGCAGTGATGAGAGCATTAGCATAATTTTAATCAGAATATTTGCGTGCTTCGTAGATTTTGAGAAGGGAATCGACAGTGTGGAGTGGGAAAAGTAAATGGAACTACATATTTCGGAAAATGGATGAAAGAGTGATGGAGGGAGAATTGGGATGGGCTGTGAATATGGGGAGGTGCGGAAGGGCTGTTCGTTTATGTGGGTACATTGCAAAGTACGTGCTGAGGAAATGTTAGCGGTAGCATAAGAAGTGCTGGAGATGAGAATAAAATTGGACTACAAATGGTTAAGTCACCCAGATTTGCACATGATCAAGTAACAGTCTGTCAGGCAGCCAAATGATTGCAATTGCTATTGAGTCAATCACAGGAGCAACACAAGAGACAAGAAATGCGGATGAAGCGAAATAAAACAAAAGTACTGAGATACTCCACAACTACGAAGATTAAGCGAATTATTGAAATAGGTGAGGATTAAATAGACAAGCTGTGTCCCAAAAATAAGTAGAATTAATCTAATTGTACAATACTAAATTGCTACTTACAATAGTACAAATTGCGTAAATTCTTCATAAGAACAACCTTATGTATCGACACACCAATGCCAGTGCCTACGCCAGTTTTGGTATGCTTCCTGTAAGGTATCAACAGGACCCTTGTTCTGACAACTCTTCATGGCCTCTTTGACATAATGGTGGTCCAAAATGATAGTCAAAGACCTATGCCTAGTAAGTAATCTAGGTTAGGCTAATGCGGGTCACTTTCACTGTGCTCCAAGAGGTCCAAGGCAAGATTGTCACACAAGCAGTCTTCTGACAGCCCCTTGGGGACCATCAAGGCACACCTTTCTCATGACTAAATCTTCTGTAAGAATGCAAAGCACTCTGGTTTTCTGAATATTGCACTCCACTACTATCATCTTGACACTTGGGGGTCAATCAACATTTTATGTCTCACTTTTTGCACATTTTCATCACACTGTGTTATTGATGGCTGTCCAGGGTATTCCTCATTTTCAACCTCCTCATTACCCTCCTGGAGCATCCTGTTCAAGCAGAAAACCATTATTTGGGACATTTCTCTATCTCCATAAGCATCCTTAACCATGGTCATGGTCTTCAAACCCAATTTTCCATGCTTAAAGCGCAATTTTATCACATACCTGTATCATTGCTCCATGGAAAGTGGTAGCATGAATTTGTGATGTGACTGCCCATCCGGGGTCCAGTCTAGTAGCAATCCGCACACTGCAAATTACCACAGTTAATTGGGTCGCGTTGCTTTCCCAAGATCTCCCATTAACTTTCCCACGACAAATTACTGCACTCCAGCCGTCTGCATTGGTGGCAAAAATCACTCTACTTATTTTTGGGACAGACCTATAGTAGGTGGCACAGTTAGGGATTGTAATAGGGACATTAGCAGAATAATTGCATTGGCGAAGGAAACATTTGCAAAAAAAGTGAATTAATTATGGATACACTAAGTTCACAAAAACAGAAAATATTGATTCAAAACAATGTATTGTAAACAATTTACCCTGCAAAGAAATCTGGTGACATGTTTGGTTTCTAAAGGGGTAGAACCTTTTATCAGGGCTTCAGTGCATGCTTTGGCCCAGCAGGTTAAAAGTTGGTCATCTTTTTCGAGGAGGAAACTTCATACAGATGGTCTTTCTGTTGTGCCAATATGTCATGGCCATATTCTTTGATAGCTACATGTATAGCATACAGCCCCATTTATTGGTATAATATTCTACAAAACTTAAGGCTTGGGATTTTAAATGGAATCTGCCTATTTTTGTCATCAAAATTTTTGGCCACTTAGTTTACAGAGTATAAATTAGCAATTCCTTGTCAGAGCAATACAGCCAGAAGAACTGAGCACATCAAGGATCCATCCATATTATGTGGTGCACTCCTCCCAATTACCTTGGATGACATAGTGGATTGTGATAGGGTTCTAGTGTTGAAGATAACCTTGCTATTTCTTATAGGTTCTCCTGATTAAGAGCAGAAGAGAGGTAGCCATGGATAACTGTTTAGGTTGGAGGAATGGCCAAAGAAAATGGGGTTTAGGTTCTCAGAGGAAAAAAAACTTAGAAGGTTGAGTGGATTATATCCTCAGTCCTCCAAAAATTCAAATGGTATTTCTTACTATTCTTACTATTTGTTGATTCTTATTGATTTTCTTGTGTTAGTATTTGATCAATGAGAGAGTAGTCACTGGTAAGATCTTTGAGAGACAAATTCCTCAAAACTTTACAATCTTTTTGCTATCTCATCCATGTCTCATGGGGAATGATGCTGACCTTGTACAGATGTTTGGTTTGGTATAAACTAATTATGGCTGTTTCACCTACTCATCAGAGAGAGACTCCTGTTTGAGGCCACTAATGTTGATACAATATAGGAATACATTTGACAACAGGGGCATCAAGGGTCAGCTTTTGTATTTTGAATATAGGGAGGTACATTTGAACATCCAAAAATATATCACTCATGCGTCCTTCAGGTGAATGAATCATCCTGTTTTGTGCACTGATATTTATGGTGTACGCATTACAAGAAAAAATTTTGAAAATATTTGCCCTGCCTATGCTGACTGGAGCAATTTCAGGATATCATTTTAAGAAATGAACAGCTGGCGATATCCTTTGTATTTCTTTGACATAAAGCTAAAGTTATTTCATTTTATCTTCTAAACATTCATGTAGTACTTTGCTTTTGGAAGTAATAAAAATTTTGAGCCATATTTGCAATCAAAAGCTTTATGTTTTAGCTTTCTCAAGATGAAGTACATTTTACCAATCCCAAAAATATATATAAGAGTACTTCTCTCCGCTTTTTCAGTACTATTAGAAGTCTTGATTGGAAAACACTTAAAGTTCTAGTATTTTAATGGATCTTCAACATTTATCTTTAGGAAGATTAAACCACATGCATGTATCTTCTGGGAAAGGCCATTTGCAGTATTTTAAATATGAAATATTTATAAATATATCTCTTTCATAGGATTTCATAATTCTATTCCATTAATTATTTACTTTAGTGTCACCATAGTTATCAACATGAAAGTTGGTCTAATAATTTGATCAAAAGTTGGTGAGGGTAGAGCTCACCTAGTACTTTCCCCACATCTAGTGACATTCATATGTCTGGTTAGGGTGACCAGTTCCTTTCTCTATGACACCTATGGTTTCTAATGAGGATCTAGTACCCAACAAAAAATCACAGACCTTTGGTGATAATGAAGCCACCCAGTGGCATCCCAAGGAATCAAATTCAGGCCTACTGGTTCAATGCTGGACTACCCATTGGACTACCATAACCCCATGTTGGACAAAATTACTTGTAAAATAGGACCAAGGTTGAGCCGTCAAAAAGGTTTCTCAAGGACTTAATTTTACTCATAGAACAGCCTCCTTTTTTGGGTAAATTCATGCTAATGCAACTTCTGCTCAGTGAAAATGACAGACTCATATTTCAAAGCTACCATTTATTAGTCCTTGTAATTTGTACATGTAGAGTTTACCAATTGTTATAAATTGTGCACTTACTACTTGCCAATATTACAGAGTAGGAGTGGTCTTAAAGGAGGTGATCAAATGTATAGTTGGAGAAGGTAGTGATGAAAAAGTGAAAAAGATATGCTATTTTTCTTTATTAGGACCCTATATAGAGGATGCGGTGCGCATATGAGATCCATCTCACAAAATACTGACTGCAGAATTGAATGAGACACAGAGAAGGGCCACCAAATTCATGAATAATTCATACAAAAAAGTACAAAGCATCACACATTTGCAACAAAATCATAGATGAATACCCACAGATATTCAAAGATTAAGAGATAGATTAAAACTGTCACAAAGATATTGATCTTGTGGTTTTCCATCAGGTGTTGAAGAAATAATTAAGCCCCCATTAGCATGAGTAGGGCAAACAATTTTCTCAATATAAGAGAGATAAAATGCCCAATGACTTAATACAGGCATTCAATTTTCATGTGAAATATTCACGCTAATAACTCAAGCAGGAAATATGAAGAAATGGGTAAATGCTCCTGAAAATAGTTAGGAACACACAAGTTACATTCCCCCTTAATTCACTACATGGCTGGTATCCTAACAACCACAAAATGCACCCTGTGACTAGGTGCTGAGACATTGAGTAAATAACCTTGCAGATGTAATTCACTCGTGAATTGTCCATCCAGGATGAGTAGAATATGACAAGATAGTTAGAGACTACATTGCATGTGAGCCCAACCTTTATAATAGATTTCCTTGTTTGCCTTACTAGTGTAGTAATAAGTGGTGGCAGCAATTTTAATGTGTAAAATGAATGATGCATCAATAATATTCAGTTGTCCCCTTCCGTGCACCCTTTCAGTGGATGAGGGGTAGCATGTGTTTTTGGAAATATTGGAGTAGATGTAGTATGTATGAATGATGACCTAATATGCCCTCCATAGGTGCTCAAAACTGCTTCCATGATATCACATAGATGTATTTAAAACTGTTTTCAGAGACTTGTATATTTGCAGTTTGGAGCACCGGGATTAAATAATAGATATAAATATCATCACTGACAGATTTAAGCAAGTATTCTTCCCTCATCTACATCTACATAATACCCCACAAGCCACCCCAAGGGTGTATGGCAGGGGATGTTAGGTCATCACTTGTAAAAGGGAACAAAACTACATTCAAAATCAACATACACATTCAAACCTATTCCCATAGTTTTTCATGCACAAATCCTTTCATTTTACAATCATACAAATACAGGTACTATCATCTAATGAATAATTGCACCTTAGGATGCAGTAAGTAATTTATCCAATAATGTGCAAGCTAGAATTGAAAATGTAAGAAGATGAAATTCCGCTACCACATGAACATGCAACATATGACGGTCTCTTCCCCAAGGACACAGGCAGGAAATGTGACCCAACGCTGCAGGTAGTGGGGGGTCCCCCCATAGAGAGAGACGAGGGATGGAAGGGGAATCTTAAAAACAGACAAGACGGAGCAAGCAATACTGTAAAGAGTACTACATTATTTAATGGCATTCTAATGCATTTTATGTGGAAAGAAAGGGTTTTGGCAACAAAACACATGAAGTTAGTGTAAGTGCATGCAATTGAGAAGAATAAACTATTCCCTAGACACTGAGGGTGACAAGTGGAATTTTTGCTATCTTAACCCTACAGTTGCTATATCCCATATTGTCCATGGGAAAAAGTCATTGAATCTGCTAGTTCTGGCATCTGTTTCCTGAATTTTATATACATGATCCAATCAACCAATGTATGTTGGTGTGCGAGTAATAATTTGCAAGACTTCAGTGCTGAAACATGCAGATCTGAATTTATTTAGTAAGTTCAAACAAACATTGAAACGTCTTTCATCTAATGATTCCCAGCCCAACTCCATTTGTATTGCAGTGATGCTTTTTGCTTTATCCTAAGAGTTTTTAACAAAACGGGCTGCCTGGCGTTGAACCTTTTCAATTTCCTGAATGAGGCCTTTTTCACTGGGATCCCATACTCTGCATGCATATTCTAAATGAGGCCATATAAAAGTGTGATAATAACATTCTTTGATCTTGGAGCCAATTCTTCCAACAATGTGTCTATTAAATCCCAATGTTCTATATGCTTGCCCACAGAGTTTACGCATGTGGATCCCCCAAGTTAAGTCTTTAGTGAATATAACACAGTGTATTTAGTGTATATAATTTTATCATATCAACTACTTCTAGGTAAACTCCAGCCAATTTTTAAACAAATCCCATTGATCTTTTAAAGAAATTTACTCAGAACATTAATTAAGAATTAATGACAATCCCCATTTTGAACACCATTTAGTAATGCAATCTAGATCCTGCACTAGAATTAAATGACCCTCATCCCTAGATGTCTCCCAATAAATCACCATCCATCTGTGAACATCCTAGTATTACTTTTTACTGTGCCATTCAAATTGTTAAAAAAATCAAGAAAACATCGCATGATAATTCATGATGAAATAATACCTGTCCGTGGAAATTATAGCCCATCTCATGACACAATTGGGAGGTGGAAAAATAATTTTCAAACTGGCCACACATCCCTCATAGACAATCCAAGAAGTAGAAGACCATCACTTATTAACAATGCTGACATAGTGTAGAAAGGGGAGAACTTGATCCTATTACACCAAAATCCAATAATTTGTATGATCTTGAATGAGACTGATCTTAGTTACAGTAGTGTGTGGAAAAGTATTCATGAATAACTGCAGAAGAATTAAGTGCAGGGTATTCCGCTGCCACCCTTCCAGGAGGGCCTAAATCCCTGGCCAGGTCTCCAACCCTTGGCCTGCCTACTTGCATCATCCCAGCTGCCATTGATTATTGGTGACTACCACCATTCACCCAAGTGGACCACTTTGCACCTTAAGACTATGTGTTCTAGTTTTAGCAATGTCGATTCTCTGTTTTTCTGCCATCCTTTGTAACATCTTCCTTCCATCCCCCTGCTCTGCCTTTCTTTTCACTTCCCCTCCTCTCTCTCCCTCCTTCCCTGCGTTCCCTACCACATCCACTCCCCTCCTTCCGGAATCCTTTATATAGATGGCACACAACTTCATTTTCTTGTTTGATGATGATGTAATACATTGAAACCCGGTCATAAAATAAATTCTATCAAGTGGAAAAGTGCTACCATCTATTATTTATAATAGTGGGAGATGCAGTTTGAGGCCATGGAAAGTTTGTGGAGGAAGGCTAAAATTGGTGCACTAAATTATAAGGTTGAAAAGACTATCAGGTCTTAAGAAGGGAAAATTGTTGCAAACCACCCAAGATAAGTCTGGAAATATGTTAGTTGAACCAGAAAAGATCAGAGAAGGATGGATGAGGAACTTTTTGGTAAAGATATTAGGTCTGCAAGGTTAGGCATACAGAGAGATCATGGCATGGATAAGGATAGCTTAGCTCCATCCTTACATAAAGCGAAGATAGAGGAAGCATTAAGGAAATGTAAATCAAATAAGCCTGGGTGGGTAGGTAACATCTCTGTGAAACTGCTAAAGAGTTAAAACTAAGTGTACGGAAGAGTTAATATGGGATAATTTATATAATCACAGTTTTGGAATTTGTGGGGAACATTGTGTGATTCCATAATTCTCATTCAAGAATAGAGAAAGGCAGCCACATGTGAGGACAGCAAAAATATAAGTTTCTTTTTGCCCACAGCTAACATTGTTCTCAGGATTATCAATAAGAGGATGGAGAGCAGTGCAAATGATTACTTAGGGGGTGATTTGTTTAGGTTCAGGAAGGGGAGTGTCATGCATGATGCTATTGCAATAATGAGGTCACTAATGGACAGTAACATAGAATACAATCAGGATGTACTCATATTTGTCTGTTTTGTAGATTTAGAGAAATGATTTTGTAGAGTGATTTGGGTTCAATTAATGAATGTATGAAAATAGAAGTAGATTGAAAGGATAGGAGACTTATCTACAATCTAAGCAAGTCTAAGAGTCTTCACGTGTGAGTGGTGGATGAGATTACTAACTGAGAGGAATATGGAATACAATCAGGATGTATTTGCCTGTTTCATAGATTTCAAAAAGGAATTTGATAGAGTGAATAGGGAAAAGCTCTTGAGTGTATTGCAAAAATAGGAATATATTGGAGTGACAGGAGGCTAATCTGTAACCTGTACATATTTCAGATTGCTCAGGTGAGAGTGGAAAATGGGGAGTCCAGATGGGCAATGTTAAGAAGAGGGAGTGGGACAGGAGTGTCCACCATCACCCTTGCTGTTTAAACTATATGTGGAAGAATGAGTGAAACAGGTGTGGGAAAAACTGGAGATAGGTAGGAAATATGGTGGAGAGAAGAGACCTACATTTTGCAAGAGGTTAAATATGTAATTTAACCTTCACTCCACAAGTGAATCCTAGTCTAGCTACACTGATAATTTTGATATACTATGACCTGATAACACTTCCCTATGGTAGAAAGCAGATGTGTGAGTATTGGCTATGAATGAGAAGTTAGGTCAATTCCTATAGACAATAACAAGAAACTTACAATGCTCCCATAATGATATTTCGATCTGCCAGTGACCATCAACAAGGAAGGTAAAGGACTTGGTGGCGAGAAGACCTCAGTACCGAAGTACTGTTCATGTCAGGTGAGTAAACAAGGTGTCAGGGGGGAGGTAGAGGGAAGGTATAGCAATGTGAGGGATGGGGGAGGGAGGGGGGGAGGGTGTGTTATTAGAAATCTCCGTTGGGGTATTTGGAATTTTGGCATACAATGTGTGATCAAAAAAAGACAGGACTGATTTTGTAACATATTTATTTCGATGGATACAGCTTAATCAAACTTGTCGCTCTCAAAGTACATGCCTTGGCTGACGACACACCTTTGCCAACGTTTCGTCCAGCTCTCGAATTCTGCCTGGTAAGCCGCCTTAGGGATCCTCTTCAGGTCCGCCGTACAATTAGTTTTAATGTCCGCAATGTAGTGGAATCGGTGCCCTTTCAAGGTTGATTTTAACTTTGGAAACAAAAAAAATCTGACGGAGCCACGTCTGGAGAGAAGGGTGGCTGCGGGATCACGGAAGTTCCGGTTCTTGCGAAAAATTCCGTCACGATCAGCGCCGTGTGAGCTGGCTCGTTATCGTGGTGGAAACGCCATGCATAGTTTCTCCACATGTCCGGCCTCTTTCGGCTCACTGCGACCCTCTGCCTCCTCTTAAACTTTAAGTAGAAATCTTTGTTGACTGTTTGACCTTGAGGGACGCATTCGTAATGAATCAGCCCTTGCCAATTAAAGAAACACACATGACCTTCACATTGGACTGGGACATGCGAGTTTTCTTTGGTCGCGGAGAATGAGGACCATTCCACTGAGAAGACTGGGCTTTTGCCCCAACATCATTACTGTAAACCCAGGTTTCTTCACCGGTTACGACGGTTTTAAGAAACTCTGGGTCGGCATTGGCTCGTTCCAGGAGTTCCTGTCAAATGTCCGCCCGTTTTTGTCTCCGTTCATCAGTCAGCATCCGCGGGACGAATTTTGATGCGACGCGCATCATGCCCAAAATGTCTGTCAACATTTTTAGACAGGATCCAAAACTAATGTTCACCTCCTCGGCTATCTCCCTAACAGTTAAACGGCGATTTGGCGTCTTGTCATTTGCCCATATATGAAAATGTCTTTATACCATTTCTCATATGCTTTCATGAGAACGATTACTTTAGATTACTGTTTCATGATTTTCAAACACAATAAATATTGTTTTCATCGGCCAAGTGCAATTAATTGCACTATATGAACTGGAAAATTAAAGGTGTACCGTTAAAATATGAGAACTTTTCGAACAGGCGGAAGAAATCAAGAAGTTTGTTCAGTACCGTTGCATAAAAGATCAAAGGAGAAATTTAAAAAAATTGAGATATAGAATCTGAAAATTCAATTACAGAGCACTAATGAATCTAAAAAGACAATTTGAGAAAGATACTTGATTTTGAAGATAAATTAAATTAGGAAGTCGCAAGTGTAGTTATACTAATGGCATTGTATTCCTTTTTGGTCTGATTGATGATAATTTCCTCTGCTCCATATATACAAAGATGTGATAACTATGCGCCGGCTGGGTTAGCAACGAGATTCGCTGACTCCCGCTAAAGATTACTTCTGAAGCAAGTTGCGCAATAATTACGAAGAAATCCTTCTTTTCGTGCGCATTATTCTTCATTCCAAATTAACACTTCAAATAATTTTGTTTTCTTCTTGAATGACTCAACTATCAATACGGTTACCTAAGGGTTTCCACTTCAAAGAAGACATGAAAACACGTGGTAATTGCCAGATGAGGAGAGAATTTGTGTAAAAGGTGAGTTATTTTTTAAAACTACCTAGGGGCAAATTTAGAATATTTGATATTTATCATGTAAATCACAATGCTATTTTGATCATTAAACAACAGCAACTCGAAAGACATTGCCTGTGACACGATTAGGAATAATGTGACCCCTGCAAATACAAGGTATCATAGCTTCATTGAAATAAACCAAATCAGCTATCTAACTTGTTGCATTATTGTTCATAAAGACTGACCGCTGAATTGGGAGAGAAATTCACATAACTAATTATAATAATGAAAGATAATTTTCACAGCCTCGTAGTATTACTCAGGATGTGTGATAACTGGCAGGATCTCAGAAGGCGAACTTATAGTATACTATGCAGCCAACACGCCACCACAGTTAAATCTTGTCACTAGTAACGTGGGATGCCTTTTCAGATATTTAGTAATTTCCCTGACCAAGTTAAGCAGGGACAATGTTTATATTTGGTTAAGTAATATCAAATTTAAGTAGAGGCACTGACAAGTGAGTTTCTGTAAGTTAGTCCACGAATATTATGATAATACAGTCTTAATGGGCGCGAAGTTGGTCGTTTTTTCTATCTTTGCAGGAAGGTAGATGAGTCTGTATTTTTCTTCAGTAGCAATAATGGTAATGCGATTCACCAGTCTTCGATGTTGATAATCATTCGTTCATTTTGAAACAATTAAAATTTTAAATTCATTTTATAGTTGATAAAAGCCATGCTGAACTTGCAAAAATGTCGATAGAATATCCCTCATTCATTTTCTGCGTTGGTAATTGGGTCAATAATCGTCCAGATACCCGACTAAAGAAAGAGAAAAAGAGGCAAATAGTATATTTTATTGTATCTATGAATGTCCGAGCTACAAAACCAATTGGTCAACTCTGAGTGACCATATCTTCGATTTCGTATATCAGTTCACGTCCCTCGTCATTTCTCATCCAATGTGGTCAGTTTTCTTTACGCGGCGTTCTCGCGTACGCCCAACCCGCGAGCCCCTACGTGAGCATTAGAGGTCATCAACCAATGTGATGAAAGCGAATTTTTCAGTATCTACAACCACTGCTTCTGTTGATGTGTACGAGAGAATATTTTGAAGATTGTTGTATGCTGATTTTCAAGTACACATTTTGCTAAATGTAAGCCGAAGAAGACGGTGTTAGTTTTTAATAACTGGTGTTTGTTTGATCTTCGTCACTGTTATGAAGAACGAAATAAATAGACGATCATTTTGGTTGTTGTGAAGAGTACGTGTACGTTACATGATTGCCAAAGGAAATAGCGAGGGCTACTAGAACGAATTATGATGGTGTTAATTACTTTTAATTTTCATAACTCGTAAAACAGAAATCACATTAACTTACCTAGAAAGTGAGCATTTGATTATTTAGTGTTTTAAAAAAATTTAGCGAAAGTAAGATGGCATTTTTCCTGTGAGTACTTTAAGTAAATATGCCTTCATGGAGGACGTTTTTATGGATTTTGTGCACTTTGGTATATTTAATCTGTTAAGCAGGTGTTAATTTATTCATAAGTTGCTGGCAAGTTGAAGAAAAATAACTATTGTGCTGAAATTGTGCGAGTGTTGTGTTGATGTGGAAACGTATGTTATGAAAGTATGCACTTCATGATTTGAATTTGCAAGTCCACAATGACAGAGTTTTCATTGAAGATTTTAAAATGAAGTTTTGCGTACTTGGTGGACTATGGCCATTAGTGTGGAAATATAAAGCTGATTCAGGCTACCATCGAACTGCGAATCTGTGAGTGTCACGAGTTGTTTATAATTCGACCGAAAGTGTCAGTACAATGCATATAATTAAATACTGGTGCCGTATTTAGTGTTCCATATTTTTATTGTTTAATTTTTGTAGGAATTAAGGTTTGAGATAGATTTTTTGCAGTGGTAATTTTGTGATATTGGATTGTGGCTATTCTGATACATTGCAATCGTTTTCAGGTACAGATCTTGGATTTTGATGAACTTTAGTCAGTGTGTAAGATATTATATTCAAGCACTACCTTGGCCATGTCGAGGAGCAGCAACAAAGACAAAAGTGAAATCCATAATAGAAGGGTTCATTCAATTATGAACCAAGATGATATAGCATCAGGGAAAAGATCACAATGGTCGGAATTGGAGATTTCGGGTGAGAAATAGTCATAGCATTTTGTGTTTGCCTAAATGATTTCGTGTGTATTGAGGTTATTGTCTTGGACAGTGAAAGTTTTATTTTGTGTGATTTATTACATCTAAAATGGGTATAAATTCTTTGTTTAGCAACACAAATTCAGTGGAATGTTGGTGCTGTTAATTACGGTCTGTTGTCTTGAGAGTATTCTAAAAATGCCACATTTAATGGCGTAATTAGCTCCTATTCTAAACACTAATAGGCATGTGAACCAGCTTAATGAAAAAGGGTAAATGGTAATAGTAGATATAGGAGTGTGGTTTTGAATATCAAACTCTGGGGTTGATGTTGCTCCCTGGCATTAGGTGCTTATGGGAACCCAGAGTGAGTGATTCTTGAGAAAGCTGTTTTTAGCGAGTGGCGCACACTGCTGTGATATAGCAGAATAGGGGAAGTCAGAGAGAACTCAGTTGAGTCGCATTATTCCTAGCATATTTTCAACGAAAAAAATGTTTTATTTTAGCCAAGGTTTGATAAGTTAGACTAAGTAAAAATTTGGAAGCTAAGTTCCATGCAAAATTTAGAAATGATTTCTCTGTATTACTAGAAAAATATAATAGCTTCTGATTGTATGCAGTACCAGTTCAAAAATTGCGGTATGGCCCATACTTAACTGACTTAAGTTTGTTCAAAGACACATATCCATCAAGAAGGACTATAAGTAAAATAAACCAATAGTATCAGTGCTCAGAGAGGACCGTCTGTTTCGATTTTTTAAATTTGAAATCATACAAGGAAGTACGCGCAAGTTAAAGTGCAACTATGTCTCTCCCTACTTGTTTGGGGACTTAAGTAAGGCCTGCATTACAAAGCAGCGGTCATATTTACGAGGCACTGAAAATTGTAGCTGCAAGTAAGGGAAAAGATTCTTGGCGACTCAAAAATGTTAACAGTGATGCAGTGTGCGCAAATGCAATTGTAATTGTTTTTTGAACTGTTACTCCTTGTTATTAAATGTGTTAAAATTTTCTGAACAGACGATAATCTTTTTTCTGAGCAGTGCATTGAAGGACAAATGATTAGAATCGTTTCATGCAAAACTTATTGCTTGAGAAATAATATTTGTGTTGTTTTTATTTCTCATTTTCAAAGGGAAGTTTTAATAAGCAAAGATCAGGTACATTTTTTACTTAATTTCTTACAAATACGAATATCTTTGTCTGCTAGTTTTAGATTGCCTCAGCAAGATTTTCATAGGTTGTAGACATTGATGACATCAGTAAGCATTTTAGCATGTTAGCTGATGAAGCATTTGAACTGAAAGAAACATTGGCATTTGTTATTTGAACATTCTCTGATTTCTGCATTTGCAAAAATTTGGCCTCCGTGAAGCCCGACTTCACTGTCAACAATTGCACCTTTTGAAACCTCGAATAATCCAATACACAACATCCAGCACTGATATTATCTTGGGAACATCTGGCACTGCATTAGCCAAATCCATTACCATATCTAAAGATCTTATAATTTGCTTTCTATATAGTGTCGTTCACCAATATAATTATTCTGTGGCCCATTGGTGGAGTTACACGAGTTAAGTTAGTGGGGAGGAAAGATAGTTCCACTCTCTCCAAATGAATTTCAGGATAGCAGGTCACATCAACAATAAAAGGGATGACTTTCCTTCCCTTTTTCTTCAGGTCTGCAAGTTTTTCAGCTATTCCTCCATGATGAACACAATTTCATTATTTTTTTGTTCTCCTTTTCAATAGCTTCCCTTTCAAAGGTTTTTCAATATTTGATTCTTAATAGGCCAAGTTGGAGTAGATTTCCAATGAATAAAGAATTAAATTGTGTTCTTCATGGAGGAATAGCTGAAAAACTTCAATGCAGAAATGAAGAAAAAGGGAAGGAAAGTCATCCCTTACTTGTGTGATTTTAGACTAATGTGGCCATGTGCTATGCATTTTAATTGGTCTATGCATTATGGTATGGCCTTTTTCACGCTAAACCAGCATGAAGTGGAGGACTTTCTATTGGAAAAATGTCTAGGTCCCTTGAGGTTCCGCTCAAAATGAGTTTCACTGCACATATATTTCCCAAAATTAGTTGGCCTCTGCTTCACGATTGTCTGGAGGTATGATTAAATTTGCCATCTATATAATTGGAGTAGATGCTCATTATTTACAAAGGAAAACTCCTATTACAATTGAATAAAGTTGTTAAAATTACCTGCAGGGTTTTATCAATTCCTTTTGTTCTTTCATCCACTTGCAGTGATATTGAACAATATATACTTTAATATGTACTAAGGAAGGATTGGAAGACTTGAGAATTATTGCTTTCAGAAATATGTCACAACTTCCGTGCATCTTTTGAAAAAGCTGATACCATGACAAAATCATTCCAAATATGAAGTTATCTGAAAAGATGACACTATGACGTAAAATTAGAGAATGAATAGGGGCATGGTGCATTCCCGTGCATAGAATACAGGGAACTTGGTGTATTCTAAAAGATGCACATCATTGAATGTAATGCGGGCACTGGAATCATAAATGATATTTTGTGTTCTGTTATTTGGGCTGCAAAAAATAGTTTTAAGGAAAAACTTAGGGCTTGTTTTGCACTGCTTGGGGAAGGGCAATTATTTATAAATGGTGAATGACTTAGTGTGAGGTTGAGAAGAGGAGAGTTCTATAAATATGTCACCTCAAATGTTCATATGACGCTATATGGAATCGACAGGGATTATTGTAATTGAGGTAAAATTTTGAAAGATAAGGTTATTTTCACTTGCCTCCATAGATAGCAGAAGAACAGTAAACTGGTATTAATGTTGTACTTCTCCCCCAGATAGAGTTTCTGTATTCCTTTACTGCCGAACCATTATTAAAATAATAGTTGGTAAACTTTTCAGTGCTTTGACATGAAAACATCAATTGATCAAATTTTAATCAATTTAGTCAGTTAAAAATGTCCATGATCATGATATTAAAGTGATGGAGAGGTATAGCAGCATCACAGAATTTTTCCAAAAAAGTCTTGAACTTTTGGAAATGCTTCATGCTGGTTGGGTGAACATGAATACCCTTAAACATTAAGTTATTTGAAAAGCTAATCTAAAATAGATGCAAGTGTGCAGATATTCCACTTAATGTTGCTTTAATTTGATGTTGCACTACATTTGGTACATATGCAGGCAGATAAAAAAGCATTTGCTGAAAGTAAGAAATTGACAATAATGACCTTTGATTTTTGTGAATACTCTTGGGCTAAGTGTGTTGTAGAAGAAATGTTCATTTGGCTAACATTTTATTGGAGCAGAGGTCCTTTTGTGGCCTCCTTAAGTGTCATATTCTTTTGAAGTACCTTGCCTCTTTAATTTTGTTGATTTGTAAAACTTTAATAAAGCCAAGAGAACTTCCTTTTTGTCACTCTTTCTGGTATTCTTAATCTACGTAACAGGTTTTTTCTAATTTCCAATTTATTTTCAGGGACCGTACGAAATTTGAGCCCTCATCTGTGGAGACTTCAACATTTGACAGTGCTCTATATGAACAACAACTGTTTATCACGTATACCTGCTGACATTGGTCGGCTACACAACCTGCAACACCTTGATCTGTCAAATAATAAACTTCGAAGTTTACCATCAGAACTAGGAGACCTTATTTGTCTCAGGTAAGACCAGTTTTTTCTCCTGTACTTATTAACCCTTTGCACTGGAGAGGTGAGTCTCACTCACCATGCGATTTCATGCTGCAACTCGAGAGGTGACTGTCGCTCACCACTTCGTATGCTGCTGTAACTTCATGCGCAGTGGTAGTTGTTTACGTTTAGTTCCTTTGACGCGGGTTCCTACGCTCTGTTTGTATAATCTAATGGAGTGCGAAATGATATCCCTTCAAATGGAGATGAGACTTTCTTATCTGAAATTAGAATGCAACCACGAACTGAATTGCATTTTCGGTCTCAGTTCGAACCTGACAGCCGTGGCAAAGAGTCTAGAAAAGTGGAAGTTTTTGATCCCCATTACCATGGAGTGTAATAATGAAATAAGTTCTAGTAAAGATGAGTTTGATTTAGAGTTGCTAAATGAGGAAATTACATCTATACACAGAGCTTGACGATAGAGAGAACGCAAGCAGTGATGATGATAATGATGAAGTAAGAGGTGTAAGAAGGCAAAAAATTAGAATAATTGAAAGTGACAGTGATGCTGGAGAAGAACCACAATCCGACAGTTCCGAATGGATTAGCTGTGCAGAATACAAAGAAATACCCCAGAGAATACCATTAATAGCCAGCAACAATCCTGCAGGACCGCACATATTCGCAGGCACAAAAGAACCATTAGATTTTTAAAACTATTTTTTACTGATGAACTCATTAATAAAGTAGTTACAGAAACAAATAATTACGCTAGAAGAAAGTTAGAGAACAAGAATACTATCACCATTCTCAATATGGCAAACTTGCACAGTGTGACTACCGAAGAAATGTGGGCATTTATTTGTGTTATAATAAATATGGGGACAATGCCGCTCGTGAATTTGCAACAGTACTGGTCATGGAATGATGTTAGTTACATACCTTTTGATTCAAACAAATTTACCAAAGATAGATTCAGCTAGATTTTTTTGATGCTTCATCTAAAAACAATCTCAACAACAGATGCATGTCCAAGAACCCGTTTGCAGCTAGTGAGCTGCTTTCTAGAATATATAAATTCCAAGCTTTTGAAGTATTTTACACCAGGAGAAGAAATTTGTGTGGATGAGTCCACTATGAAATTCAAAGGTCGGGTTTCTTTTATCACGTACAACCCGAAGAAACCAATGAAATGGGGTATTAGGGTTTACACAATGGCCGACTCAAATACTGGTTATATCTGTGGTATTCTTCCTTATTATGGAAGTCTTACCACGGATAAATTGATAAGGCTTGACCTTCCGATATCTGCAAGAATACCACTGCACCTTTATACGATGCTCCTGGAGAAAGTGCCTGGTAGTCAAGGACACCACATGTTCACCGATCGGTACTACACCTGCTTTATCCTAGCTGAAGAGTTATTGAAATTGAAATGCCACCTATCAGGAACAATACTAACAAATAGGAAGCATTTGCCAAACCAAAATTCGACAGGAAATCGACAGTAGCATTCCGCAAGGGAAATACATTAGTTTTATCATGGAAAGACAAGAGGGTTGTCACGTGCTTGACAAATTGGAACAATGCAGGAATAACTTCTGTGAGAAGAATGTTATGAGGTGGTGTTGAAGTTACCGGCAAGAAGCCTAATGTTGTGATAAATTATATAAAACATATGGGTGGTGTCGATCGTGCAGATAAATTAGCCGCAACTTACTGTTTCTTATGAAAATCCTTGAAATGGTGGCGTACACTGTTTTTTTGGGGGCTTGAAATTTGCTTTTGCTTTGAAATCATTTTATGTTAGAGGAAATAAAGTCACCAAAAGCACTATGAAACGTCTTGAGCTGCTGGTTGGTCCACACGGAAACAGCCTCGAGTGCAAAGGGTTAATATTGACTAATTGATTTATTAACCAAGGAGTAGGAGTTCAGCTCATCCCCAGTGTTTTTCCCTGAATGTTTCTTTGTTACAACTCACTGGGGCTGCCTATTCTTATGCTGGAAGAAGGACAAAATATTATTGATGAAGGCTAGAATGTGTGGAAATCAATATGGCATTATTAATTTTTATTTATGACGTAATGTTAACATCACATTGGAGGGATAGGCAATAAAACCTCTCCTCCAGATGTTTGTTGATTTATTTGAAATATAAAATATTAGATTACAGTAAACTTGCCAGTCAAAATGGCACACAATTTGAAGGAACTGGGGGTGTAGTCTAAATTCACAAGGCTGGTGTTATGGTATGGAATGGAAATATTTGAATTGATATAACTTACATTTTTCCACAATTAAAAATATAATTTAACATGGCCTAGGCTTCAATATAGGTGTTTCATCATTAGGTGATGATGTAAGTAAACTCTTGCTAAATTGGACAGATTTATCCATGAGTGAATTTTTATAGGGTCATAAGATAACTGTAATACTAAATTACGTTTTCTGGCTGGTTATGTTTCTCTGGACTTGATGAAACTGTATTAATGCAGTTCATCATTTTTTCGGTAGTACTGTAAATTATGAATTACCAGTGGTACTTGAAGTAACATACAAGAGAGGGGAAGAGAGCCAGCCAGGTTTGGCATTATTGTTAAACAAAAAAGTATGAAGAAGCATAATAAACATGGACCAGTGAATGAGGGAATGTTGAGGTAAAGCCAAAATCAGTATACTTCATCATAATTTAGGTCTACATGCTACCAAGCAGTTTTGAAGTAGACATTAAGGGGATATGATAAATTACCTGAATTACTTGTGGACATTCCAAGAAGGAATCATTAGATAGTGATTGGGAATTGGAACATGACGGTAGGTGAAGAAAGAGATGGTAGTATGTTAAGAAACTATGGTTTAGAAACAAGAAATGACTGTGGGAGAAAGCAATAGGGTTCTGTATAAGACTGAGCTTAACCTTAACGAATACAGGTATATATGTAGACACCACAAAAGGAATAGGTATACATGGAAAATGCTCAGGGATTCAGAAGATATCCATTAGAGTGTATCATGGTTAGGCATAGATTTAAGAAGAATGTAATTAATTCAAACTGTTTTGTGGGAGTGAATGCAGACTCTAATCACGATTTAGTAGTTATGAAGGCCTTCGATTAAGAAGAGAAAGGTGAAAATAATAGTGGATGTTCCTAGAGGGAAATAACTGATAGTGATGGGGTATTGGAAAAAGATGGCAGGCAAAGGAAATGATGGTAAAGAGATAGGGGACTATGGTTTGGGAACAAAGAATGGCCCTGGAAAGATAATAATAGAGCTCTGTAGGATTCAGGAAGATATCACTTAGACTATACTACCTTGATCAAAAAGTTCCCGGAATTTATTCAGAAAATTAAAAATACAAGTTTATTCATCTAAATCTATATTGTCCCCTTCAAAGTAATCCCCATCGACTGCAACACACTTATGCCAGCGCTTGATCCAATCCTCGAAACATTTTTTATATTCGGTTTTCGGTATGTCCATCAGTGCTTCCTGCGATTTTTCCATTACTTCTTCTCGGCTGCTAAAACGCGTTCCCCGTAATGGTTTTTTAACTCGATTGAACAGAAAGAAGTCACAGGGAGCCAAATCAGGTGAATTCGGTGGCTGTTGGATGGTATTTGTTGCATTTTTCGTCAAAAAATTACGAATAATGATAGCACTGTGCGACGGTCTCGACACACTGTGCGACGATTTCTGGTCTCTTTCGGCGAATTGCTTCACGCAAACGTCTCATAACGCCCAAATAATACTCTTTGTTTACTGTCTGGCCTTCTGGCAAAAATTCATGATGCACTACACCGTTGTAATCCATGAAAACCGTCAGCATTGCCTTCTTTTTTGATTGAAAACGACGTGGTTTTTTTGGTCTCGGCTCATTTGGTGAACGCCATTCACTTGCCTGATGTCTGGATTGCGTGTCGTACTCATAAACCCACGTCTCGTCTCCAGTAATGATCCTTTTGATGAATGTGGGATCGGATTCAGCCTCGCAAATCATGTCTTTTGCGACGTCAACACGGTCTCTTTTTTGCATGAAATTGAGGTCTTTTGGCACCAACTTTGCTGCTACACGACGGAAACCCAAATCATTAACCACAATGTCTTGGGCGGATCCATAGGCAATGTTCAAGTCCTCCGCTATTTCTCTGATGGTTAATTTGCGGTTATTGACCAACATTTCTTTTACTTTATCAATTTTTTCACCGACTTTCGATGTCGATGGTCTGCCACTGCGTTCATCATCTTCGATTGACTCACGACCACTTCTGAACCGCTCGTGCCACTGGTAAACGACCGTTTTTTTAGAGAATCGTTGCCGAAACACTTTTCCAACATTTCCAACGTCCGTGCGCCACTAAATCCGTTTTTTACGCAAAATTTAATACAAGTTCGTTGTTGCAAATTTAAATCCATTTCTGCAATTGTAAAAAATCGCCAACACACACAGAGATAGATGTACTCTTGGCTACGTAACTTTTGCAAATGTCAAGTTATGACACTAAGATTTAAAGGGAATATCAACAACAGATGTACCAATTTAAAAAAAAAACAGAACTCAAATCGGAACGATGGGAGCGCCACACGGTGGTTATTCCGGGAACTTTTTGATCAAGGTAGTATATGGGTAGGCATAGATTTAAGAACAACACAATCATTGTGCACTATTTCCTGAGAGAGAAGGACCCAGATCATAATTAGGTAACAATGCAGTGTAGCATCCAAATAAAAAAAACAGGGAAGAAGGTTTATTTAATGGAATATGGAAGCATTAACGGGTATGATGAGAAAGGAGTATCAGATGGCTTAAGAGAAAATCATGAGTTTAGGAAAGAGAGCTGGGTCTATAGAGGAAAAGTGGGAACATTAAAATAAAAAGATATCGAAGGCCACAAACATAACATAAGGAACAATAAATAGGAAAAAAGCAAGGAAACTTTGGATTACCAGCCAGGTTATGAAAAAGATATATGAGAGAATAAAATGGAATTATTTTTCACATAGATTGGTAAAAGGAAGTTTTAAGAGTTAAATAATGAACTGATGTGGGAAAAAATTAGAGCAAAGGAAGTGTTTTGGAGTGTGAGATAATTAAAAGTGCACAATAGTTGGGTGAAATTGGTGCATTACACAGGAAGGTAAAAGCCCTTTCAGGAAGTAAGAAGAAAAAAATCCATGAACACAATTAAAGACAAATCAGGGAAATTATTTATTGAACTAGGGAAGATTCAAGATGAATTGAAGGAATATATGGAAGAACTAAATGGTAAAGTTAGTATGGCAGCAAGGTTTGAGGTAGATAGAAAATATGGCATAGATGGGAATAGCTTAGGTTGAGGCAAGATATAAAGGGCATTTACGGAAATGAAATCAAATAAGGTTGTTGGGGAGGGTATCATTTCTATGAAACTACTTAAATGTTAAGAAGAATTTTGGATGAAGAGTTTTCTGGACTAATTCCTGGCATTTATGAAGGAGGAATTTGGCCAGAAGATTTCGTCGGAGTAGTGTTGGTTCATATTGCAAAAAAGGAAAGGACAGCTACTATATATGCGAGGACTACAAAACGATGTTTCATTTTGCACACAGCTGAAGTTTTTTTCAGGATTATCAATAAGAGCATGTAGATCAAAGCAAATGATTACCTGGGAGATGATCATTTTGACTTCTGAAAGGGACGAGGCGCAGGTGATGCCATAGCAGTAATAAGGTCACTAAAGATATGAACTATGAATACAATCATTATGTACTTCTCTGTTTCATAGATTTCAAAAAAGAGTTTGATAGAGTGAATTGTGTGGAATTAATGAATGTATTACAGAAAATAGGAATAGATTGGAGGGACAGGAAGCTAATCCACAACCTGCACATGTCTCAGACTACTCAGGTGTGAATGGGGAATGGAAAGTCCACATGGGAAGTGTTAGGAAGAGGTGTAAGTCAGGGTTGTCCATTATCACCTGTGCTTGTCAACACATATGTGGGGTAAATGTGAGAGGCATGGGAAGAACTGGTGACAGGAATGAAAGTCAGTGGAGAATTCATAAAAGCAGTTAAGTTAGCTCATTATTAACCCCTTCCACTTCAATTTATCTTCTGAATATCGTGCTCCTTTCATCTATTTAATTTTTCTATGGTTCTTTTTAAATGGAATGGTAGGGAATGAAATGATATTTTGTAGCTTGTAATCAACGTAGAACAGTGAAATAAAAATTTATTATTATTTTATATTGTAAAGTATCTAGTTTAATACTTCATTTTTTATCAAGACATTTTTCTTATAAACTACAACTTAAATAATAATAATATTAAACATTAAGAAAAAAGAAAATTATATGTATATCGTTGAAAAATCTATACATAAAGTTAAAAATTGGGAAATGTCCATGTTCAAAGTAAGACAACATTATTATAGAATAGATTGGAATACATAATATCATATACATACATATTATTAATAATCAGAGAAAGTATGATACTTCTCAAAACACTCTCGCAAATGTGAGGGTACCTGGCAGAGTTTACACTGCTAGGCTGTGTCACTTCTGACATTATTCTTGAAGCATATATGACATCTTTTATTTGGATGATGTTTCTTTGTTATTTATGGGATGTGTTGTGGAAAATGAGCCCAATTTTTAGCTTGCAGTCGGCCAGGTATGTCACCACGTAAAGGTCGTCCACGCACATTGTAATTTGGCAGAGTGACCTTTGCCAATAATGCCTCTGCAACATCCAAACGAAAACTAGTTATACTTTTCTTCTTTTTTTTTACTTTCGAGTATAATATACCTGGAACAACTGGAACACACTCCATCTAATCACATGAATGATTGCATTCAAACTAAGCCTATCGTGAAGGAACTGCATAGCCACCACAAGAAAAGCTGAGCTGACTCATTGTGTAATAGGAACACCCTTTTCGAGAAGGCAAAGTCAGCATACAACACTCGTAGACATAAAAGAGAGTGGATAGGAAACTTGATACTTTTAGGTGGACACCCAGTACGAAAATGAAAGAAAATAATACTACAAAAGAATGGCTAAACTAACAGTTTGTCAAAGATTTCAAATTGTAACAACGTTTCACAAATAATGTTACCAATAGTATGCTGATGAAAAATTATTTGTAAATTTTTCTGTGTAAAAATAACATAGTCTTCGAATTTGTAATATTTATGAAAGAGAACTCAATTTATTTCATGGCGATCGGGGATGTAGTTCCTGAGCAAGTGTGATTTCAAATCTACTGCCCAAAGTAGGATTTTAAAAAGTTGATGAACGAATCATCTTCCCGTAGGAACACCGAGAACACAGGTATCGCTACTCATATAAAATCATTTTATTACTTCCAATGCATCATATTTCATGAAATATGAGTTCTTTATGTACATTACCGATGTTTTAACATTGTTCAGCTTTCAAAATATTTATATTGTTCCCCTAAATAGTGCTAAAATTATGAAAATCTGATGACGAGCTACACTCGTTATTTCAGGGTAAGGGGTTAAACTTTAGTTAGTCAGTCAGGTTAGGGATTTCAAGTATTGCTGAATGTATTGGAAGCTTAGTGCAATAGATATGGGATGAGAATAAATGTAAACAAAACCAAGGCTACATGGTTTTCCTAAAAGGGAAAGGCTAAGTTTAATATCAAAACAGGAGTTCATAAGCGAGAGCAGATGGAACAGTTTACCTATCTCGGAAGTGCTCTGGGCCAAAATGGTCAAAGTAGTTGGGACATAAGATGAGGAATTGCAGTATGCAGAGAAGCTTTCGTGAGAGGGAGGCAATTGATGACAGGAATGTTAAGTAAGGGTGTTAAGAAATTACTAATTTGTACATTGATATGTGGTGTGGTTTTGTACATCATGGAAACATGGTCGTTGAAGGAGGATGATAGACGTAGATCAGAGGCTTTTGAAATGTATGTATGGAGAAGGATGGAAAAGATGAAGCAGACAGAAAGGAAAACAAACGATTAAGTACTAGGGATGATGGGAGGATATAGGATTGTTGGCAGGAATCCAAAGGAGGTGGAAGACGGATGCAGAACATTTTGATTGACAATGGGATATTGAAGATTGTGATAACATTAAGAGTGTTAGGAAACAAGAAGGGGCAGGAATAGGACAGACATGGAGTGAAGGGAGAAAGAAAGTATGCAGGATTGAAGAGAGACTTTTGAAGATACTGAAGACGAAAAGCTTGGAGAAACAATCCCTTGGTTGTATAGGCAGCAGTGAAGAATGGTGTAAGATTGTGGTACTGAAGTTCAGCATGCATCACAAAAACCTGTCAAACACTCTAATGTCTAGAACTTCCCTTCAAGTAGTGGTTGGTTGTTTTGATTTAAGAGGCAATTTTTGTGATAAAAGTTTGACTGGTGAAGTCATGAGTGCTGATGGTGATGCAGTTGATCCATCTAGGTTAAATTGCTTACACTAATGGCTAAGCATGATTTACCATTATATCAAATGTATAATACAGATGAATTAGTCCTGTACTAGAGAGCCCTTACCACAAAATATGCAAGCTCTATGAAGTTAATCTAATGTTCCTGGAGGAAATATCAGTTTGAAATGAGTGTATATACTTCTGTGTGCTAATGCAGGTGGTACCAATAAGGTGAAGAGTAAATTCCAACATCTCCAAGTTGTGAGGAAAATAATAAATGAACTCCCTGTACTTCATGGGCATTGAGCAAATGATTGGTTTACTGGAGTTATCATAAGGGATTGTCTCCATAATCACTGCTCCTACAGTTTTGGAATACCAATTCAATGTTCTAAAAATTTAAAGGGATGAAGTAAAAGCACTTTAATTTTGGACAATTTTTGAAGGAAATTGTAGAAGTGCTAGAGTTAGGTGATGATCAGATTGAAAAGAGCAGGGGGCAGAGAACAGTAATGAAAATAATGAACTTATTTTGAAGTTTGTGCTTCAACTGGCTGATTCCTGGAGGGAGGTGAAACGAAACAATCCACTATTGCCAATGAGCCGAAAAAGTTGTTGGATAAAGAGGAGGTTGATTTTCGCAATATAGGATTTGAACCTGAAAATTATCCAGAACCTCTGAGTGAAATATCCTTGACTGTTAAAGACTCCAGCGGTTAAGCATGCAAAATAATAGGCGTGAAAAATACTCTATGGAGTTTCATATGTTAAATCCCCTGTTAATCTGGCCCTCCAGCCCCATATAGGCAGGGTTATCCTCTTAGGCTAAGATTAGGGTTTACTGTATGTGTGTTGAAATCAAGGTCATATCAAAGTTATTTAAAGTTGTGGAAAATTGATGATTAGATTTTGTTCAGATGACTAATCAGCATAAAATATAATAGCATGATTTAAATTCTTATAAATCATTCAAACATTTCCTAATTGCTTGAAGGTAATATATGGTGAATAGGTGCTACTGTCCAAAGGTACATTGATTTTACTTAAATTAAAGTCACAAGACATTGTAATCATTAGATATGTAGATAAATAGAGAAAAATCAAAATCACTTCGAAAGAATTAGCTATTTATAGTACGTTTTGTGCATGTAACACTTGCAATGTTTACATGAATCTATGATTTATGTTTCATGTAGCAAGAGTTTATTAGCAATAAAGGAAATGAATTAATTAAATAAAGAGCTCTTCCAGTAAATTCTTTTTTCACAGATAATTATGTACTTGAGGAACAAAGTTTGTCTTGAAGAGTCTTCAGAAAATTCCAGATTTATTCAAATACCCCTAGTTGTGCTGTAATTGTGAATTGGTTAATTTTTTCCATTCCTTTGAAGGAGTATTGCTTTTTTTACTCTTTTATATAACAATTCATTACCACAGCCAAGAACCGTAGCTCTCTCTTTCAAAGTCTTGTGCCCAGAAGCTAAATTCTCTTTTGTTGCGATTAGGTGTTGCACTTCCAGTGCTGGCCAATTTCACTGACATGAAAGATTTGCTCTGGAATAAATTTTTGTCTTTAAATGTCTCATGATATTCAGCACAAAGTTCTCAGCTGATTCTGTATCAGCACTTAGTTTCTCCCACAGGATTCCCATTTCACAGCTTTCTAATTGCTTTTTAAACTGCATCAACCACCCTTCATAAAGATGCACAAAACTCTTTCTCAATTAATAAAGACTCAAGAAAAACATCTCTCTTTCACCGCCAGAATTAGACTTAAATTAGAAATTCCTTCAGCTCACTGTTATTTGAACCATCATGGAGTGGTGTCAGTTTTTTTGTTAGTCACTTTTTCATTAGATTTCTATTCATTGCACCTGGGGCAGTCATTGCAAGTAAACAGAATAAGTTTAATTTTAGGTTAATGAATGCCATTAACTGTGTGCATCCCTGTCCCCAATTCTTCATGCATAGGTGGGGGAGGGTATCCCCTAGTGAGCAAGTTTCAAGCCCTTGTCCGAGAATGCTCATTTGAGCCAAATGCATGTCATGAGGGTTTTGCACTTTGATGGTGTGTCTGAGGGTGGAAGAGAAGTGATAATTTAGGTGTTAAAACACGCATTGAAGGATATGCTGTGAAAGGAATCATGTTGGACACTGGTAGTGAGGATGATGGGGAAGAAGGATTACAGGAGGCACCGTGATTATTGATGGTGATGTTGAGAGGTGTGGTGTACTGCCCAACACAGGAGGAGGGACAGATTTTACAGTTCAGTTGGTAGATAATGTTGTGGAATGTGCACGAGGCAGTACTTTGGGATGGGAAAGAATTGTTAAGTTACAAGGGAAGGCTGTGGTGAGTGGCGAGGAAGGGAAAGTTTTTACATTTGGGTCCATTGCCAGGTGTTGGTGTGGATTTGTGGGTAATGGATGATGCAAAGGTTTAGTTGTTTGTTATATTTTTGAAAAATGGTGGGTAATTTCAAAGTGACAGAGGGATATTTAGGTCATATATTTGTCATTGTTTTGTGGTTAGTCGGAATGGGGAAGAGGTCTTTGAGGAAATGTTTGAGGGACTGAATTCCTAGAAAGGATGCTGTGCAGATGGAGAGGGTGTGCAAGTGAATGCCTTCAGAAGGTTTGGGTATGGGAAAGTTTCAAAAAAATTTTCAATTTAAAAGGGACTAAAGTTATTCACAGTTAAGGAGAGAGTAGTATGAAGTGTGAGAAATTTATCGAAGGAGTTTGGATTTGCAGATTAGGTGAAAGAGAATGTTTAGTGTATGATGTATAGCTGGTGTAGGGTAGGTAGAGGTATTTGTCAGTTGATTTTATGTGGACAGTGGTGTGGAGTTTTTAATTGGAGAGAGGCATATTAATGTTGAGGAAATTGAATTCTGAGGATGAATTAGTTTACGTGAAGGAGAGAGAAGCTTGGAGAGAGGAATTAAATATTTTGAAGGAATCAATTCTGTGTGACCAGGTCAGGAATATGGTTACAAATGGTGATGGGAAAGGAAAGTTTTCTTGGTGAGGTGAAGGTGTGGAGGTTTGCATATGAAGGGGAGAATCTACTTCACATCACACAGCCTTTGATCGGGAGGTATTGTTTATAAAAGAAGGGGATTAGAGTTAAGTGGAAGAAATTCAGAAGTACTCTGTGCTGGGAATATGTGGTTACGAGCATTCGAATGGTGGACAGATTTGAGACCCTCAGAGTGAGAGGTTGAGGTGTAGAGGGATATAACATTCATTTTGGCCATTATAATTTAAGTATCCTGCGGGAGTGTAATTGAGTGGAGAAAGTTGTGGAAATGTTATGAGTATAATGTTATTTGTATAAAAAGCTATCAACACAGTTATCAACCCTAAGGTTAGTTTGATGGGCGAGGGTATAGCTCACCTAATACTAAGTGGACCAGCACCTAATACTAATGACTTGTGAAATTCATGGTAGAGGGAAGTTCCTTTCACTGCACCACATGTGGTATCCCAAGAAGTTCTGGTACCCAAGAATCATACAGCTCAGGTGAAGTTGAAGGTGCTCAGCGGCATGCCTGGGAAACGAAACCTGCTCCCCCCTCTCCCCCCCCCCAGGTCAGTAGTCCGATGCTTTACCTCTGGACTACCTCATCCCATCTAATATACATAATGGCCTGAAATAAACTGAGAAAAAGGATTAAAATGGAAGTAGCTCGCATTGATGCAAGGTCTTCTGAGATTTAGGCTATGTTAAGGATTTGTCAATCTCTCCCTCAATAGTCAGACAGGAATAATTAATAATGATCCTCTTCCATGATGAGATTATATTGTAGCTATTATTATTTATTTTTTTATGGAAGTCCAAGGAATTAAGTTCATTTGAACAATTCCGTTTGGTTCGGGTATATACTGTGACAATTCATAGTTGCTCGATCCTTGGTTTCTGACAATTGAAGGGTGTCGGGACATTGAGTTCCATCAGAATATTGTTGGCTTAGGGACTTGTAGTGATTGAATCAGTTCAACAGAGGAACTCTCTTGCCTTAGGATCAAATAGTAATAAAACAAAGGCACATTCTTCCACTCACACAAGTGTTATGTGTATGGCCATATTACTTAATGATTTTGTATGTACTGCTTATTTGTGTATTTTAGCTCATGCCCATATTCATTAGTTTGTTATTGTTTTCAGGGAGCTTCAGTTGAACAATAATGTTTTGCGAGTACTTCCATATGAGATTGGCAAATTATTCCAGCTGCAAATTTTAGGCCTAAAAGGAAACCCCTTAACAAAGGAAATTCTGAATATTTATGGAGATGGACTGGGAACTTCCAAATTGTTGGCTTATATGCTTGATAACTTAACAGGTATGTATTCAAGTTCTCTTATTCATACTTGTAGAACAACCGCAGGTGGGTGGGCAATTTGCAAGAGAGAGATAGCTGTTGATAGGAAACAGTTGGTCTAAATCAGAATTTGGTCAACTTGATCGCCATTGAGTAAGGCGCAAGTGGTTGTTGCAATGACTTGTCCCAGCCAGCCAACGGGAATTGTGGTGATGCTGCACCCTACTAATGGAGATTCCAGGTTGATTGTTACATTTTTCTGCTGAGTAGACAACCTTCAACTTTCTCTGCCCACTATGTGTTTGTCCTTTAAGTATTCCGTATCTTCTTCTGGACCTCCATTTCAAACTAATGAAAATATACTTTCCACAATGAATATATTTTCAGATATATTTTTGGGTATTTTGGGCTACTTTCTATTTTTGAGGACATTTAAATGAAGTTAATTCTATTTCTAAATATTTATCTAATCATTCTACTTGAGTTGCTTAATCTACATTGCGAGTTGTTGCAGGAATATCATTAATGTGCAGCTATTGTCCAAGGAATTGATTCTTCTTCTATAGACAGAGGAACTGCAGTATGTATTTTGATCAGTTAGGATATTCTACCTATTTTAAATGTATGTTTTGGACAGTCCCTAGCAACTATTTATTTCTGTGAATTGTGGGAAGATTTCTAACTATTTCTTTCTTTGAACTGCCACATATATGTCATATAATAATTGATAAGTCATTAAATGCTTGCCATATTAGTAAATATACATTTGTGTGTTTGGGTGTGCTTTAAACTCTTGTGGGCTTTGGCCTCCTTCTAGATGATTATCCATTCTCCTCTGTGTAAATTCCTCTTGTGTCCTCCACTGGGTTATATCGTCCATATCAGCTGATTTGATGTCCGACTTGGTCATCATCTTCAGGGCTTCTGAGTGCCGTTTGCCACTTTTTCTCCGGCATATGCGTATATGATTTTCTGCCCAATCAGGTATCATTTGATTGGTCCGTGGAATGGCACGTATCAGGGTGCCTTCCCATTGGCCACCTGTCATTTCTGGTTTCCCCCATTGCTCTAAGGATTGGTTTCCAGGTGTTGCTCAGGTGAAAGCCGGAGTGTGGCTTGTCTCACCCAGGTACACTTCACCGCACTCACAGGGGATCTGGTACACTCCTGAGGTCTTCAGCCAAATGGGGTCCTTTGCTTTAACCAGCTGTGCCCTTAACCTATTTGGTGGTTTGTGGATTGTCTGGATGTCAAATCTCCTTAATATTTGGGAGATTTTCCCAGAGATTGTGGAGACATAGGGCAGAAGGGCCTTTGTGATGGCTTGGGGGGAAACCCATCACCAAGGCCCTTCTGCCCTATGTCTCCACAATCTCCGGGATCGAAACAAGGCTGAAAGAACATCAGAGGCATCTCAGACTGGGGCAACTAGAGAAATCAGCCATGCCAGACCATAGCTTTACCAAGTACCATAAAATAAGGTGGGAGGGGACCAAAATTATCTATCTAATGGATACTGGGACCGACTCACTAACTCCTGTGTAAAACTTAAAAAAGAAGTCCTTTTTTTAAAGTCTTCTGATTTGAGCTGCTCAGTGTAAAAGAGTCATTATGGACTAGAGGTTGGAGTCACTCTGTCAGGCAGAGTTTTATGATGCCTGATGGTGAAACTCCACAGTTGGCACTGGTGTTTTATGCTTCCCAACGTTGAAACTCTGCCTACTGTGATTACGAGTCAAGGTTTGGAGTCTCACCACTGGTTAGTGAGTTTATTTTAGGGGTCAGAGTTTTATTAGTACCCAGAAGTTTCATGTGTGTGAAAATTATTGTTTTCACATTGTACAAAAATGATATTATCCAATGGTAGGCCTTAAATTAGCAGATGAAATGGTATGCGAGAACTTTCAAAGAAATAGGTATTTACATATTTATTTGTTTAAAATGACTAATGTGGCAACAAGCACCAAAGTAACAAATGTAAAATTGTTGATTAATGGACACAGTGAAGAAGAGAGTAAAATGCATTGACTTCTAAGAAGAGAAAATATAGACAAACATTTATTTTCAGACAAAAGAGCCAAATAAGGCCAGATGAACTATAATCTGGTGGCATCATTTGTAACCAGTATGGTTGATCATATCAATTTCACCTAAAGAAAATTCTCTGGGTAAAATAAGATGTGCTATTAAAGCTTCTCTACTGACACAATCTGCTGAAGTCCTTGAATCGATGAAGAAAATGGCAAAAAGATGTTTCATGACAGATTAATATCCTAATGATTCATACATCGCTGCATTGCAAAACTTCATATCAATATGAGAAGATGATGGGAAAAATAACAGTAGCTTTTTCATCAATGCTGGAAGCATTCATCTTGGATCGTATGTTTTATATAAGTGAGAGACTACATTTTGTATGTCTTTTGAGAGCTGTTAAATAGACAGATATGGTGAGGATAAGAAAGGAATGTCTGCTAAAGCATTCCTATTCGAGGAATAGATTGTGTCTTACACCATGGTGTTATTTGTTGATTATTACTATAGTTCATTAATTTTTCAAAGTTTTTTATCTACAAAAAAGTTAAATATTTTACAAAAGAGTTATCAGAAAATGTTAAAAAATAACAGAACAGGAGAGGATAAACTACAGATAGGAACCCAAAAATATTTAAGAATATAAGACAGATTATAGAAAAAAGACAGTGCATTAATTACACAGAGACCATGCAAAATGTCAGGAAGCCCTCAAGGTAAATCTCATGGAATATGGCAGAAAATACTAAACTGTAGGAGAAAGCAGACAAATATAACATAATGCTGACTGTAGTAAACAGAGAAAATAACAAATGATGAGAAAAATGCACTGAGGACAAATGTAGAGATATTGAGGAAATTATGCCTTATAGAAACAATGAAAAAGCACACTCCCAAACCTTAAAAATATTCATAATGAGAGTAAACCATGGAGAGAGATAATTGTAGAAGTAGCAATTGGTGAAGAAGCATTTGTATTTCATATCAAAAGCAGATGTCAACATGTGGAGGAATCTAGAGAGGTTTGAATTTTACTTAAACATATTTATAGTTTGTGGCATTGTACACTGTAGAAAACTGGACCATCCTAGAAATAGACCAAAAGAAAATTCAAATTTTTTAATATTAAACATCAAAGTTATATTGAAGATATACTGGAAGAACAAGAAATGAAGTTCTGGACAGAATGTGGGAAAAGTACCACAGATAGAATAAACAGAGCAGTAGAGCACCTGAGAAGACATTTAATTTGAAGCATTTCATATAAACCTCTATACTAATTGTATTTCACAGGGTAAAAAGCTGGGCCATACTAGAAAAAGAGGAAATTTAAATGCTGTAAAATTTCTGTGACTATGTTTATTAAGAAACAGGCCAGGGGACACCTAATAAGACATAGAGGTTGTTTGTAAATTTTATTGGGGAAGATTAGAAGCATTAAAAAAAAGAGTAACACAGCGGATGGAAATTTTAGATGACAAGTGCAAAGTTACTTGAATTACTGTGGTACTTGAATGTGGAAGAACTGGCATTAAGCAGAGAACTCCCTACAAATGGATCATGCATTCCATCCACAAATGCTACTGGTCAAGTTAGAAGCCCTCCTGAACCACATAATGGCTCCTCATGTGGCACTCATTTCTGCCTCCTTCACAAAGATTAATATATTTAAATGTCAGACTTTTGACCAAAGCAATGTTTTCACATTATAGTCAATCGTGTATGTATGTAATGAACAGTTAGGTTAAATATTATACATAAACATTGTTAGGGTGGCCCTTAGCTATAGGGTATTTTCCGAAAGTCAAAATTTTGCTGCTCCCACCCCCTATTTATATCCCAGAAGACAAAAAAAACAGGCTGTGCTCATAGTTTTTCATTTGCATCTTTTGTGAGAATGCTATTTTATTCCTGAATTAGTTTGATACCTCTTTCTGCAACATCATTCACAACAGCTGTCTTCTCTAGTTTTTTAATATATTTCTGTTTTGGCCCAAAAACAGCACTTTTTTGCCTTTACATCAGACAACAATGACAAAACAACGGTAACTACAGCACAAACACCCAAGCCCTAGGTGGAAAAATCCCACCCTGGCGGGAATTGAACCCGCAACCCTTGGATTGGTAGATGAGGACGTTACGGTGGACTGCCGGCCCCAGTGGCGGCGGGGTGCACTTTTGCAGGATAAAATAATTTCACTTTTATAAGCAGGATCATTCTTCCATGTTGAAGGGTCTTTGTCAAGGAAATCAGTGCTGATAGAGAATCTTGTAAAGAAAGTTTTTGTCACAAGAGTTACAAAAGACAAAAACTCATTGTTTGAAAAGGAAGAAAAATCATTTTGGTGCACAATGTACCTCTTTAGTTGATTTTTTCTTCTTCCTCTTCTTCACCTTTATCTGCTTCTAGAATAACTGGTCATATTTTTTTCTTTGATTGGAACATAGTCATCAAATGAGGATAAAGCCACAGTTTTGGGAGCTAAGTACCAGAGATGTTTTGAAAGTTGTCTGACTGATTTCTGGATAAATATACTGATCATTTAACAATTGACACATGAATAAGAAATCTTGATAAGGTGCCTGAATTGCTTCTGATAATAGAAACCAGGCTCGACTGTAAATTCTAGCAACAAAAATACATAATCTTTTTAAAGATTTCTTCTCCCCATCAGATAACTGAAATTCATCTTGAAATAGGTAAATCTTGAGTAAATAAATTGCCTTGGCCATCCACTTAGCATGACTCATAGCTCCTGGTTTACGAAACGCTATCCCAATCTTCAGAATACTACCAAGATAGATCATAGTTGCTCCAACAATTCTCATTGTTGCTCCAACAATTCTCATTGATCATCTCACTGTTGTTTCTGCTCATAAAGATGATTTTCAAGAAATCCAAGAATGGTAGATCAATAGGCACTTCATTGCTACCGATTCTGTAAATCTTCTTGTCGAGTGTTTTCCAGGATTCTCTAAATCTTTTGAAAAGCACCATATCTGGACCAGAAGTTGCACCCATCACTGAGTTGACACAGCTCCTCAAAACTAACTCAAAAATGTGATGACGCCAAGGAAGGTACAATAGAATATGACTGAACAATTTTTCTAGATTTGTGCAGGCACCATTTATTCTACCTGTGTCGCTTGTCGGCATATCACAGCTAAGTGCCCGAATTTTATCAATTATACCCTACTTCTCCTCTGCTTGGTAAACAGCCATGGCTTGCTCTTTTCCTTAAGATTTTGGGATTTCAGGGACTCCCAACAGTTGCTCCTTGCCTTCAAAAATTGCTATTATTGCTAGTCCATCAATCTTTTCAACACCTGTGGGTGCTGGAAGAAACTTTCCATCCCAGTGTATTTAGTTTGAATTTGTGTTGAATTTCTGTGTGTCTCACGTCTCTAAATTTGTTTCTAAAGCATGGAAATGAAGTTTGATTTATTACCAGGTTTTTAGCATCACATCCAAAAGCTTCTGCATCAGCCATCAATATGTAAATCCCATTTCTATCAATGATTTTGCAACTCTCAAAAACCTCAGAGAGATGGGGAGTAAAAAATTGCAATATACCTCGAATTCCAACTGTTGCTGCTGCTGTAGTTGTTGCTGTTATTTGGTTATCGATGGTAGAAGAACGTTCAATGTCGTCATCATCATCACTGCTTTTGCTGCAGACTGATGTAGAATCATCAGTTTTAGATATCTCAAAATGTCATTCCATTTCTTCATAAGTTCCTTTTTTCGTGGCAGCTTCTATTGCAGTGTCCTTTAGTGCTCTTTCTTCCCTGTGTTTTAGTTTTCGGTCTACACCAACCATGGAACTCGGCTGTCCTTGGGGTTGAAGCATCAAGAAATTTTTGTCTTCTTCATTTTTCATTTGTCCCAAAGAATCTGAATGAGCTATGTCAAACAAATCATGCAGGGTTTCCACGAAAGGATCTCTCTTTTTCTTTGCCTGTATTTCTGGACAAATTTTTCTGTAATTGTTTTCATTCATCATAGAATTTCATTAACTTACACAATACAGTGGTCAGTTCTTCTTGTAGGAATTTGTGCTTTTTGCCGAAAAACAAACTTCTTGAATCACCAATGCTGCACTTTCTTTTGTTGTAACATTTACAACTCTTAGATTGTAGAAAAAGATGCTGAAAACTGTCTGTTTGAAGGAAGTTTGGCTCTCAACGATTTGATTGGAACTTTAGCCAACAAGAGTAACATAAAAATCTTTTCTTGTGTGCCAAACAACCTGAAGAAATTGATGCCATTTTAGAAGACTTGGAAAAACACTTCATAAAAGTTACCTTATACCAGCAGCACAAACAGTTCTAAAACGTTAATTAAAAAATCAATTATCATACTTAGCTCAATGTAAATAAACAAAGCACTCCAAAATAATAGTTTAAATTTATCTTTAATGATAAACCACATGACATAATTCATACGGCTGATATGTAGTGTTCTTTTATATTAACTTAGTAATAGAAAATCACATGCAATGGAAAAAAAATTGTATGTTGTACTCCGATTCACATTAATTTCCTTTACTAATTGATTATTAAAAACTGATGAAATAACAAGTGACCTAGCAAATTTTCCATAAAATAAAATAACTAAAAAAATTATATGAAAATATCACCTTCTGAGCAAAAATTTCAAAAGTTTGTGGTCGACGAGGGTCGCCTTGCAGTTATTCCATTGAGCTAAATTTTTGCATCTATCGTTTTTTTTTTATTAAAATAAGATAGGCGGGTTGGAGTTAAACTTTCAGAAAGTTGAAAAATAAGAGCCACCCTAATAAACATTTTATTGTGATTGAGCCTTGCCTTTGGAGGAGATACTTTATTTTTTTTAATCTCAGCATAGGTCTTTGATCATGCAGATGATTTGGCATTGCATTAAAAATACTTTGGTATCACGGCAGTAATTCTGTCACCACCAAATTTGCTGAAATATTTTGGAATATCACAGTTGTACCTTTTTTGTTTACATAATTTTTTAATTTACCTTCAGTGTTTTAAACTTGTTTATGTAATAATTTTCCACTACTAAGGCATAGTACATAAAGCCTACTCAGGGGACGTTTTTCAAGCAATATATGTTCTATCATGATATTCATTTGAGTCTTCAGTTCATCAAACATCGTCATCATATTTTGTCTGAATGCACATTTTATATGAGCTTATTTTCCTAGTTGTTTCCCAAAGCATAAAGTCAGATTCAACTGAAGCAAAATAATCTAAAGCACTTTTATGAAATTCTTTAATGTACTTATCTGGCAGCGCACTTTATGTAACCTGTGACAATCTCATAAAAAAAAGCTCTCACGACTTCAATGTTTGGTATTTTATATTGAGAAACCCATGCATGAGCTTTGCCCTTAGGTTTTATATTATGTAAGTTAGTTATGTGAATTTATGTTAACTCATTGGTGATCACTTAAGTTTTCATAGGTATTTACAGTAATCAGCCCCATGAGATCACTATAAACAAGAAACCTCATATTCATTAGCAACTTAAGCAATTACCATTTCACTGTTGTCTTGAATTTCTTTGCTAATCAATCAAAATACTTGATGATTACAATGAATGTTAGAGCAATAGATTAAGCTCTACATAGTTAAAAAATTTATTTTTAGTTAATTTTTTATTAAAAGTTTATGTGAAAAAGTAAAGTGGTTTGATTATTAAAAGTCTCTACATAATTGGTTTACCAATAAAAAATTCATAACAAATTACACATCAGAACATGTAAGTAGTTCACAAATCCGTCATTGCCTCATTCAATATGGGAAAAGGATCTAGTTATAATAGCATGCACATAAAAAGGTATGTAGTAATTAGAGTAGCTCTGGATAATCCTTTTGTGGATTTATCCCAAGCATAAACATTTTGTTTCATGTGTTACTTCTCCGATTTTACTCTAAGAACAAATGCGAATGAAAGTGAAGTATTTACAGTAAAAATGAAAGAGCTCAGTGTTGAAATTATCTAAAGGTATGCCGCATAATATAATAGTTATCTCCAGGCAAAATTAATAATTACATTGTGCAGATAAAATAGAGAAGTTCGGCATAGTTTTCATGAGCTACTTTTGAAGAACCTCATGCCGCGAAAGTAAATTTAGCCCAATTATTTGCCAATGAGCACAAACATGCAACATTTTCAAAATGTAATAATCATTTACCTTAACCGAAATTCGAACTCCAATCCCTGAATATGCGACCAACTGCTGTAGCCAATTAGGGGACCCGGGCACCCTCTTACACTCTGGCTTGAATGTTTAAATATATAGGCATTTCACTATTTAATTCAACTCCAGTGTCAAATAACATAATTTCCCAAACTTTGGTGCTTTTTTGCCTCTGGGATCTGTTTTTTGCATTCATCTTTTATATTTAACCTTTTTTTCAATGTAGATGCAAATACTGTGATAATTTTTCTTTTACTGATGAGGGACGACGGATATCTTCCCGGAAATTGATTCCTACGACAAAGCAAGTGGCACTTCTTCCACGATTAACGCCGAGCACCCTCGATTGGTAGTGCTCAGTCTCGAGTGCAGAGAGGCACTTATAATATCCCCCGCTCTGCTCTTTCGGTGGTCCATCAGAGTAAAAGATTCTTAGTATTCGGTCCCGCCGTGGCACAATCAAATGTCACGCAGGACCTCACTCGCAGAAGTGCGCTCGGCAACCATGAATGAGTGAATATACTATGAGGTGGGGGGGGGGTCTCAACTAAACTATACCCACATCAAAATGGCTTATGACCTAACATTCCCTGCCACATACTCTATTGAGAGCTTGCAGGATCGAATGTAGCCCAAGCGCAACGGGGAGCCCCTGCCCAGTCGCGACGGCGTAAGCGTGTGTCAAGTGGGCCTATCAAGGCGGCAGACAAGGTCCTCCTCATGGAAAGAATTCTGCGCCTCCGTGACTCCACGGGGCGAAGGGATTCGCAATTGGCTTGGTGCGCGTGTGTTTTGATGGGTGGGGGAAGGGAGGACTCCGATTCCGTGAGAGTAGATGTACCCTCGAGGGGAGAGGATGGTCGTAGGAAGAGTGGGCTGTATATCTTCGTACCCAGGTAGAAGTACCCAAAGAATTTATTCCTCTTTGGAAGTGCAGAACCTTTATTGAAGTCATTTAAGTTGACACCGTATGGATGAGCACAGGCTCTTGAAACAAAATTCCAGGAGGAAACAGGACTTCTCGAAATGCAGGCATTCGTTAAGGTGGATGGAACGATTGAGAGTTTGAAGCAGGAGTGGAAGAAAAAGTAGTATGGGAAAAGAAGAAATAAATGGACCTTTCTCCAAGCTCTGCTCTCTTCAGAGGAGAAATCCTAACATGGAAGATGATGCCAAGTGGTATTTGGTCGCGTTAGTGGTTCGTCTTAATAATCCCGTCGGGGTTCGGTGTCACAGCACCCGGCTTGCGGAACCGCGGCGACAATGTCCAATGTTAGACCGAGGGCGCTCTCCCTCATTCAAATTTTGTTCCGGATCAGCGGGAGCTCGTCCTCGAAGGCAGGAGCATGTCGTTGAGGAAACCAGAATCCCCTAGTCGGGATCTCTCCAAATTCGCACGTAAAAATCTTGGCGATCGGTAGCAAGTGGTGCCGATGGCTCACCTCGGATCGTGTTTCCGCGTAGCCAGTCGCCTCTGGGGGGAGATGCCACGGAACCATCGTGCCGTTGGTGGCTGGCAGGTGGTGGGAAGGCTTTGACCTCGTTGGGGGCCCGGGAGGCGGGGAAGGAGGGAGCCTCCTCCTCCAACTCCCCACTTCCTCTTCCCCCGCCCCGTTCGTCCCGGTGACCCATTCCCGCGACCCCGTTAGCGACGGCGGGTAAGCGGCGGCGCTTCGCCCTCGACCGCCAGTCGGCCGCCGATCTCTCCGCCCGTCGTCCGCTCCTTCACCCCGCCGCCCGGGGTCCGTGCGCGCGTTGCTGCCGCCTCTTCCCAGCCATGAGCGTCGCGCAGGGCAACTACTACGCAGGCACATGCCTCATTTCGTCCCGGCACGCCAAGGGTTCGCGGAAGGGGGCGTGGGGTGACGCCCGTGGGGGGCCGCAACCCCCGCGGGACGAGGGCCGATGGGCCGGCGGAGCGCCCCTGATAGCCGTGGCCCTCTGCCCACGGCCCGCCTGCCACACCCGCGGTGCCCCGCTCATTTTATCGCCGCGCGACGGCCGGAAGGCGGAGAGCACCCCCAAGGCGGAGGGCGGCCCGCCGGACGCCGCCGCCCCCCCCAACCTCCCTCGCATCATCAAGCCAAGGAAGCGGCGCAAGAAGGAGCGGAGGCCGGCGCCGGCCGAGGCGCCACCGCCGGCGACTCCGCCCGCCGCCGCCTGCCGTTGTCGGGTGTGCGACCCCAGCGGCAGGGTGTGGGGCGACTCCGGGGACGAGGCGGCGGAAAAGGGGGCGGGTGGGGACGAGTGGGGTGGCCGGCTGGAAGTTTCCACGGAGATCGTTACGTCCCCCAACGGACACCGAGACCTCGAGATCAAGTTCTACTCGTGGAGCGGTGCGGGTGGCGGAGGAGGGCTGCGCGCCTGGGGCGGCCCCGCCCCCCTCACCACGTGCCGCCCCACCGAAGAGTGAATGAGAAAACCCCTGGGGCCGGCGCCTCCGCCCAATCAGAGGCTTTGGACCCTTGTGGCAAGCAACCTCTAGGAAGCAACCAGTTGTCATTCATATCTATGTAGTGAAGTGTGTTTTTGTTAATATAAAGTAATCTAAGTGTGCAGCGTGGGTGTTTCATTTCCACATGTAGCCGCGCCCGCCACCCCATCCTAGTTATTTTCAGTATATTTGTGAAGTCTCTGCTTCAAGAGCACCATCACGTTAGAGTATGTTTTGATTTCTGGCACGTATTACATGGTAGTACCATTGAGAACCGTTTAAAAATGAATCAGATCAACTGACTAATGATGTGACGGTTTGGCTTAAAACCCTGGAGAATGAGGGAAGCTATTTTCTGAAGGCCACACTATAATCTCCAGAACGAAATCTCAAGAGACACATGCGTTTCGGACTCCTGGAATTCCTAATTTGGGGAAATTTGGCCGCCAGCATTCGCCGTTGCTTCGTGCAGCCTCGACACGCACTTATTCTGTTGGGTGTGGGCTTCTCGATTGAGCCCACATCCATTCGCTCCAGGCGACTTCCCGCCGAGTGGTGAGCGCTGCTCGTGGACCGCGGGTGGCCGCACCAGAAGCGACCCCCTCCCGACGCTCGTACTTCTCCCCTAAGGCCGCTCCCGCCATCGGGTGCAGAGGCCCACGCTATGCCGACCCTCTCCGTCGCCCAGATTGCGGCCGCGGGAACCTCGGGACGACATCCGCAAGCCTTTTGCTCTTCCGTAGTTATTTTTTAAAGTTACATTGAGAGTAAGCCTTTTTCTAAAAAAACGATTTAGCTTAGTATGTTAAACACCTTCATCTCAGATGCCGGTGTCGATATTCGAGGCCTGAGCCCCGAGGCGTGTGACATTGGCCCATTGACGGGGTCAGGGCAGCGGTATCTATTCCTCCCGTGCACACTATATCTATTTTTATTCGCACCGCGTTTATTTTGTTTGATCAGGTCTTCCGAAGGCATCACAGTACATTTGGACCGTGGTCTTCCGGACACTGACTCGGCGGTCTACCGCGCCTCATTATTAGATAGAATACAGAGGAGGAAACATGAGATGGAAAGGAAGGAAAACATTAATTTTTACAAGTGGAATGAACTCCATGCGTGAAATAGCCGATTGATTATCTGGTTTCCTGTTTGATTGGTAACATTAGTTGATGACATTTAATATCTATAGTTGAAATGCAATGTAAGACTTGGAATGATTATTGGAGTTGGTTGTGGAGGAAATTTGATTAGAGTTCATGAGCGAGAAACTTCACGGGATGTACGGGCTCTGTTTGGCGCCAATGGCCGCTGTCTGGGATTTAAGGACTATTTTCATATCGCGAGGACTTAGAACATGAGAGACTAAGGTTTCCTTTGGAGATGGTCGATATTTCCTGAGGGCTATTGTTCCGGCCGGTCATGGTTTGGAGAGTGCTCGCGGCCCATCGCTCATCCTTCCATTGAGGGAAAAAAAGCAATTTCTTAAAACGCTGATTGTGTGTTTTCCTTCTTAATATCAAATACCTTGTCTGGAGAGGTAATCAAAGGAAATTCTTTAAATGCTGTTTTTGGAAACTTTTAGACTATTTTTTGCGATTCTCTTATTTGAGCAGCCACCTGTTTATAATAATAATAATTTGATGTAGCTCTGTGCAACTAAAATATGACTTGTAGTTGCATTGTAGGTGTAGTCGCGTCATATTTCGAAAGGCCTGGAAATAAAACTTGGACCAGGTCTGAACAGAATTTCAACCACTGACCCTCCTCTTGCTTGCCCCTACGACGTGTCTTTGAGAAAGCGATGTTTTTCAAGCCGTATTATTTCGACGTGTCATGCCTTACGCTTTTACCCCGCCATCCTCCCTGAGGCTTCGCTTCATGAAACAATAAGTTCGGTGGAGTTTTGAACGGAGGCTAAAAAGTCAATATTTAATGCCTAGAGATTTTTATTTCGACGTGTTTGTGGATTATTTTCTCATTTAAAAAAACTCTTGGGTGTCTTCCAATCTTTTTAAGTGATTTTCACTTAAGTGTTCATACATTCAAAGGCTTTAGGAATCTCATTTTCCCAAAGTTTTATTTCTGTGTATTGTTTTTTTAATGATTTTTTTTTAACCTCGGGTGTTTTAATTGTTTTAAATTTGTTGTCAGTCTTCGGAATGAGATTTGTAATCGGGTTCAAGGGGCGACGACTAAACCGCAAATTTTACTTAAAACTTAACCAGTCGAAAGGTAGACTGTTCCCCTCCCCCTCTGATGCTACGCTGCGGTTTTTGGATACCTGCCGGCCTCTTCCTTCACTTGCTGGTACTTGTCTTCTGTGCAGCCATTTTTCTCGCCATCCCACGCCGGTGCGATGAGCGAGAGTAATGAAGTATTTTTAAATGTTAGATTTTGTTCCTCTTTGACTAATTTTTATTTTAAATGTTGTTAGGCGTCGTGAGAGCTTTCTGAAGTATATTCCTATTTCTTATGCGCATGCTGAGTGACTCACGAGATATAAAATGTTTTAGACGGTGACAATGTGAAAGTCGTGCCTAGGTGATTTTTGGTATGGTCGTCATGGTGGTTTTAAGTTTTTGGGAAATTCTTTTTTCATCCTGAAGGCATATGCCCTTGCTAACGATGCATCATTCATCGAACTTGTGGAAATGAGCGCGGAAGAGAACTGTGAACTCCCTCAAGTGCACCGAAATGTATGGCGTTATGCGTCATGAGGTATTTAATTTGGAATTAGCCACCGCAGGTGGTGTGTGGCATTGACCGTTTCGTTCTGGGTGAGAATGAGCTCACGATGGAACCAACCGTTTGGGGCGAAGCTCTCCTGGGTGCACACGGAGGTGGGGTGCGTGCGGCCCGCGTCGGCTTTCCATCGCTCCGGTGCAAGCGCTGTGGGAAGGCATGTCGCCAAGGAGATCACCGCGTTGAAATTACAGTAAAAAAACCGTTGATTTTTATTTTCCCTATGCATGGACATTCTCCTCTCATAGACATCTTGGAAACTGCCGATAAATACATTTGGAGCAATTGGATGCACCATGATATTGCTGAAACCCTTCCCGCCCTCGTATTCCAGCATGTAACGTTATTATAACTGCAGGGGATCAACCGATATTGCTTGGAAAGTGGATTGTGCTCGAAGTGATATGCGCAGCATTGTGTTTCCCTCTTGAGATTGAGGCTTCGTAGGAAACGCTCTCTCCCCTTCTCGGGGATATGTCCCCGAGGGCGGCGGCAAATGATCCGTGGGCCGCATTTCTTCATACCCCCCCCTGCAGAGACCCACCTCCAGCTCCTCCCACCCGCGTCACCTCCGCCCTTCGTGCCGTCCAAAGTTGGAAATGACTTAATTCATTGGATTTGCATCGATTAGGGTAGTTAAAAATTATATATTAATTTTCAGTTAATTTTATTCCCTCCATTTTCTTGTTTCTTAAACTTGGAAGATAGCGATGTAGTTTGTCTTGCCCAATTTGCAATTTCACTGGCGGTTATTTTTTTGTGTTCGTTTCCAAATGGCCTTTCGTGTGCATTTGCCTCGAAGTTTCGGACGCCAGCCGACGCTGAATACCCACAAGCCATTAAATCATGAAAATGCAGACACTGCCAAAAGGGTGACCTCTCTCATTTTCTACGTGAGAACGCCGATCAGTTTTGCAGCTTGATAATATTTTCAAGAGAAACTGGAATATTTAACCTTGCTGTAATAGTTGGATATAAAAATTTGCATGGGACGGGACGTCGTCGTGAACTCCCGTGGGGGGGGGCTAGGAAAGAGCACCGGTGGTCATCTGGTGCCTCGCCGTCGATTACGGCGCCGTGTAAGTTGACCATCTCGGTCAAAGTTCACCATAGGTTGTTACGTCGAGAGTGGAAACCAACGCTCGCCGTCTGTCATTTGTCCATCGCTCATCAAATACAAGGCTCATGGGTCCGCGTCGTCACCTACTTTTTCCTTTTACCGCTGCCGCAGGCATGAATCGGGATGTGGCGGATAAAACGCATCGCAAAACAAGATGCAATATCATTGCTTATTGCCAAGAGTGGAGCCTCATTAAATCCGAAAAAGGTGCACGATAGGGAATTCCTGGGGAAAAAATTCTTACGCTCATACACCTATAAACTCGGGAGGAGTAAGCCTGAGATGGGGGGACCAAATAAAATACTTCGGATTCAAACTGTATGACACGGTATAGCAAGAGGAAGACGCGTTAGGAGTAGCATCTGAGGAACAGCATTAAGCGAAAAGTGGGGAAATTCGAAAGGGAAATATGCGAGAGGGTTTCTATCGCGTTTGTTGGACCCGAACTTTTCATGCCCTTCATGCTTCAAATGCCCTTTTCATGAAGAATCGTTGCTAACCAAAGGGAAATGGTCACATTTAAATTGAAACACCTTGATTGATAGACCTTGGAAACAGGAAGACTGCGTGCACAACTTTGAAAGAAATGCATTTGGCTTGAACGCCGACTGAACGGAAATATTGTAACGTCTCATTGCATTACGGTTGGCGTAACCACAACGAGAACCTGCGGTGGGACATTAAATAGACGTTCGAACTGATCCACGCTTAAAAAGTCATTTCTCCTCTCTCCCACACAATTGCAGATCGCAGTGGTAGGAAACATACATGGACAAGTTGAATTTCCTATGTGCCATTAATCACCAATTAGTGAAGTGGCTGTTGACCCAATGCCCCTGCCACACGCCCACGTGTCGGTTTGCTGGGTGAGAAGTAGATGCACGTGAGCGGAGTTGGGCGGTATCCTCAGGTGGGATCTCAATCGGGATCCGTGTTTGATTTCGGTGAGGCGCCGTGCTTCACTTCCTCTCGCCGCGGCGGCGACGAGCATGTGGGTCACCTCCTCCCCGGACGGAGGCCCAGCTTCCCGTTAGCCGGCGGCCCACATTCGCTCCACTCCCCTCGCCCAGCTCGGCCCTCTTCGAACAACCCACCCCCATTCGTCCCGGAGACGCCGCCGCTCCGTCTCGGCCGAATTCGCGCGAGGCTCGTGGAGTCCCGCGAGTGGACCGAGAGGGTGAAAGTTGCCTGCGGCGAACCGACATCTCTCTCGCTGTCGACTGTTTCGAATCTAGGCGAGTGGGGGTTCTTCGAAGAAGCAAAGCGTCTAGTGGGATCTCTCTCGACCGATAATGCACTACCCAAAACATGTAACAATTATGAATTTTTCTATTATTGGTCCTAAACGTCCTATGTGTCGTCCAAATGAAGCTTCAATCTCTTGATGCAATTCCGCGATTCTCTCCACCACGGTCACGGTCGTCGCATACTCGTCACCTGGGCGGTGAATGCTGATGATAGAGTTATTCCGCGGTGAAGATGGTTCGTCGCCTTTATAAAGTTATTTGTATCTGTTTAGAAATGTATTCATACGTATTGTTATACGTACAAATACATTTCTAAACAGATACAAATAATTTTATAAAGGAAGTAAGTACTCGATGCTAATCAAAATCTTCCTTGTAAGGTACGTAGTATTGACTCAACGCTGCAGTTTGTGCTGTGACATCTTGTCTCTCCTGTCAGTGGTTCCTTCTCTTCGTAGACAAGGTCTCCTCTCCCCACTTCTTCCGTTCAAATCCCTCCGTTCCCGGTCACTCCCTCCTGTCTCCCCGCCCGCACTTGACGCCTGTTACGGTAGCCGCCAATACCTTGACGCTGTTTCAACGAGGCAACACCTGGGTAGTGAATAGTAAACTTTAGATGTGGGAATAGCAGTTTCAGTCCTGAGTGTACGTTTTTGCCTGTTTTGTAGATTTCGAAAAAGCGTTTGATAGAGTGAATTGGGAAAAATAAATGCGTGTATTGCAGAAAATAGGCATGGATTGGAGGGACAGGAGACTGATCCGCAACCTGTACATGTCTCAGACTGCTCAGGTGCGAGTGGGGAACGGAGAGTTCGGATGGGTAGTGTTAGGAAGAGGTGTAAGGCAGGGTTGCCCATTGTCACCGGTGCTGTTCAACGTATGATGGAAATGATTAAAGAGGCATGGGAAGAACTGGAGGTAGGAATGAAAGTCGGAGGGGATGTTATATATTATTGTAGATTATTTTATACCATTAATACTATGAAATATAGAGTTCATGGTGATTTCCTCTTTAATGTTCAGAAAAGGTATGGAATATTGAAAATCAGTGGTAACCCTTAATCAATGCATCTTACCTACACTCCCGGTAATTGTACTACCTTGATCAAAAAGTTCCCGGAATTTATTCAGAAAATTAAAAATACAAGTTTATTCATCTAAATCTATATTGTCCCCTTCAAAGTAATCCCCATCGACTGTAACACACTTATGCCAGCGCTTGATCCAATCCTCGAAACATTTTTTATATTCGGTTTTCGGTATGTCCATCAGTGCTTCCTGCGATTTTTCCATTACTTCCTCTTGGCTGCTAAAACGCGTTCCCCGTAATGTTTTTTTAACTCGATTGAACAGAAAGAAGTCACAGGGAGCCAAATCAGGTGAATTCGGTAGCTGTTGGATGGTATTTGTTGCATTTTTCGTCAAAAAATTACGAATAATGATAGCACTGTGCGACGATTTCTGGTCTCTTTCGGCGAATTGCTTCACGCAAACGTCTCATAACGCCCAAATAATGCTCTTTGTTTACTGTCTGGCCTTCTGGCAAAAATTCATGATGCACTACACCGTTGTAATCCATGAAAACCGTCAGCATTGCCTTCTTTTTTGATTGAAAACGACGTGGTTTTTTTGGTCTCGGCTCATTTGGTGAACGCCACTCACTTGCCTGATGTCTGGATTGCGTGTCGTACTCATAAACCCACGTCTCGTCTCCAGTAATGATCCTTTTGATGAATGTGGGATCGGATTCAGCCTCGCAAATCATGTCTTTTGCGACGTCAACACGGTCTCTTTTTTGCATGAAATTGAGGTATTTTGGCACCAACTTTGCTGCTACACGATGGAAACTCAAATCATTAACCACAATGTCTTGGGCGGATCCATAGGCAATGTTCAAGTCCTCCGCTATTTCTCTGATGGTTAATTTGCGGTTATTGACCAACATTTCTTTTACTTTATCAATTTTTTTCACCGACTTTCGATGTCGATGGTCTGCCACTGCGTTCATCATCTTCGATTGACTCACGACCACTTCTGAACCGCTCGTGCCACTGGTAAACGACCATTTTTTTAGAGAATCGTTGCCGAAACACTTTTCCAACATTTCCAACGTCCGTGCGCCACTAAATCCGTTTTTTACGCAAAATTTAATACAAGTTCGTTGTTGCAAATTTAAATCCATTTCTGCAATTGTAAAAAATCGCCAACACACACAGAGATAGATGTACTCTTGGCTACGTAACTTTTGCAAATGTCAAGTTATGACACTAAGATTTAAAGGGAATATCAACAACAGATGTACCAATTTAACAAAAAAAACAGAACTCAAATCGAAACGATGGGAGCGCCACACGGTGGTTATTCCGGGAACTTTTTGTTCAAGGTAGTATGTCACACACTTAACTTCAGCTCTCTATATAGATACTTAAAAATGAGGAAGGGATGATTATTGAAAATTTTCTACCACCAGAAAATATTCCAGGCTTGGTTTGACCAAAAATTTGACACATTAGGTGAATGGAGAAAGAATATTTTCCACTTTCCACTATATCATGTCATATACTTCCTGAAGTCCTTGAGGATTGGTTTACTTCATGTAGAGTTCTACATGAAGTAAACCAATCCTCAAGGACTTCAGGAAGTATATGACATGATATAGTCCCTGTCAAGCCTTCTTAAGTATCTGGGGGAGGAGATAATGAGAAACATCAGCTACAAGAAAAGCTGAAGAAATTGTAGTAATGAGAGATATTTCTGTTGTATTTTAATCTTTCAGTGCCGTGTTTGTGAGTTGTACAGGAAGAAAGTTAATTTATTTCTTTTGGAGACCTTCACTGAGGTTTGACCCAATTTTCGATTCATTGTGTTCCGAGATGGGTTCCTAGTCATTGAAATGCTTTTGATGAGGAGTGAAACTAAGAATAAATTGGGAGTTTCATTCATCACGTGTGAGGGGGTGTTTTGATGTTCCATGTGGGTTGGAAGCTGGGAACTGAGGAAGGAAAATGGATTACCAATTC